>JAXGGA010016331.1:0-26891 GCA_038373865.1 Uloborus plumipes | reverse complement strand
TCAAAGAGTGATTTTGAAAATGAAGCGCAGCACATCTTCTGGAAGCAAAGATGCTCTTGACGGTTGCCACTGTGATTGCTCAAGTAAATAAAGAGATAAAATGAAAATATAAAAATGAATACATCACTGTACTCTTTTTCGTTTTCCAACAAAATGGTTTTGTTCACCAAACAGGGTCAAATCGCAGGTCCAAACAATATTCCAAAAATCCTGAGCCAAAACCATAGTTGGACTTATTTTTAATACGCTTTTATTAGTTTCACATGTGGGTTTGCTTGTTTGTTTGTATATATGTAACTCTGAATAAAGGATAAAATTCACGTTCTTTACAATAAACAAAAAGTAATATATTCAATACTATTATTAATACTAAAGGCTAAACTATATTACATGTTGAGGTACTTTAAGTGTATGTAAACTTAGCGGATATTCAGTAGTTTTGAAAAATCAGAGGAAAATCAGAAGAGTATCATTGAAATATATGCAATACACCGCCAACTCGGCTACTTCGATCAATGGACAGCTGTTTCGAGCTTATTGTGCTCTCATCAGCATGGAATACGAAAGTAGTCGAGTTGGAGGCAAAAATTCTCTTATATAGCAAAGAGAGCCAGAAAAACTGGTAGCTAACATAAAATTAGACTACCAGCGAGCGACCGCACTTTGTATGGTATAACTCGTAAATTTTTTAGGCAGAGATCAAGGTATAAAGCAGTGAGTAACCGCCCCTAAGCAAGGGCTAAGGCAGATTAACTCTAAAAGCGTATTTTTTAGTTTTTTTAAACTATAATTTGATTATTTTGTCCTCGAGAGTTTTTTTTTTTTTTTTTCAACTTCCGAAGGCTATAAAAAAATAAACGGATTCAAATACAAAAAAAATTTATTATCAATAGTAAGGTACAGTGTCCTACAATTCTCTACATAATCACCTTGACGATTGAAGCATTTGTGTGAACAAGCTTTATAATAGCCTCCTCGTAAAATGTTGCCGCCAATGATTGGAAGTGAGTTGTGACGGTGTCTTTGCAAGTGGCGTAGGAACTTTGTAAAAACAGGGGGAGCACGGTGCGGCGCAATGCCAGGTATTGGCACTTTCCTGGGGGGGGGGGGGGGGGGGGAACACACAATCGCGCACAATCTCAACTATAAAGTCATTAATTTTTGAATTGACATTTTTGTGAATAAAAGTAATAGAAAAGCATTACTAATATCTCTTTCATCAGAAAAAGGACAAGTTTAAATACACTTTTAAATTTCTAATATGAATTTAGTTTTAGATGCAATATTTGCTCTCAAAGTTCTCTCCCGGAAAAATTTCCAAATGTTAATTTTAAAACAATGACTTCAGAAGATTTTTGGCGACTTTAAAGGATAGAGGGGCAGGAACTGGGGTAGCTAAATCATCCCGAGCATTTTTTTTAAATTATAGATTTAAAAAAAACGCAATTTTGGACGATTTTTGATATTGTTGAGAATATGAAATTCCTGAGAATGGAACAATTCTTAAAAAATATGTTTGTTCCATTCAATATGCACAGTACTGCATATTACATTTTTGAAAACAGGTTTGAGGTAAAAAATGTGCTGCAAAAGTTGTAGTAAAAAAAATTTCCCGGGGAACTGAGCCGGTCCCTGCTCTTTGGATTCCTCGCCACTTTGGAAGCACGACAGCTTTCCAGACCTCAAGCAGGGGTTACGGGCACTGCCATGTCCCCTAGCAGAAGGGTATGGCAATGTCCGTCATCACAGCGCTCGTGTAATCCAACGGTTCTTCCAGCAATCTCATGCCTGCAATGGGACATTTTTGAACACCCACCATAAAGTTCCGACCGAGCACCTGTTCACATATGACTTACATCTGTTCCCTGAACTGAAGCAGGGACTTGGAGGTCTGGAAAGACATCGTGCTTCCAAAGTGGCGTGGAACCCAAAGACACCGTCACAACTCTTTTCCAATCATTGGCGGCAACATTTTACGAGGACGCTATTATAAAGCTTGTTCACAGACATAACAAATGCTTCAATCGTCAAGGTGTTAATGTAGAGAGTTGTAGGGCATTGTACCTTACTTTTGATTATAAAATATTTTTTGTCTTTAAATCCGTTTATTTTTTTTAGCCAATCGGAGGTTGAAAAAAAAAACAACCCTCGTATAAAGTACATAAGAAAGAAAAAAAGACCTTTGTATTTAGCACTTCGTCAGTTTCTTTTTTCCCGAAATCATCAAATAACATTTTTGAGCACAAATCGATCCACTGAAATAATACTCTTTATTAGTAATGTTTGGCCCCCGGATAAACAATGAGATTAATAAGATTGCCATTATTCTTATTACTTCATGGTGAGGATAAGTATTATTATAATTATTATTAGTTTTATTATGGAGGAGACGCACTTTCCTGCAACTACAGAGTATCTTACACATTTCACAAGCCACGATTAAAAAAAAAAAAAAGAGTTATTTCAAAATTTTTGGAAGCACTGCTTCAACAATGACTTTAGTTTTGCTTGTATTTTTCAGGTACGGAGCTTTTGTCACTACATTGTATACAGAATGCTGCAAATTACTTCCAATGTTAATGAAAAGGTAAGCATTTCAATAATGATTTTCAAATTTTTTTAACGAATAACTGAAGAGTTTTAGAACGGGAAATTATTACATTGTTGTTTTTAAACATAAAAGTTTTTCATTTCAGATTATTTGGTAAGAGTAGATACACATAGACAACCCTACTAATTTGGAACAAAAAAGTTCATGTTTTATGTACAACATTGCTAGGTTTTGCAACCTGATGAAAATAGTAAATTAATTGCTATAACATAATTTCACAACTAGTTGCTTTTTGTGTGTGTGTATGTAGTGGGGGAGGGGGGGTGATGCTTTATTTTGAACAACATTACTATTGTATTAAACTACATTTTTGAAAAAAGCAAAATACAGCGTTAAAAAACATAAATGTGCAAGAATACTGCAGACACGTGTTTCGGCGTTATAAGGGAAGTCTTTTTCAATACCAAAAATGTGACATTATGGATGTAAACATGCAGATTCTTCGCCATTTCAGATAAGCAACTTATACAGCGTTGCTGTATGAAAACGTCCCATTCTTAAGATGTGTATTAAATACTGATTTTATGAAGTTTGTCAAATATTAAGAGGGATTCACTTTGGGCTACTTTTCCCTATTACACATTAAAATAGCTACCAGTTTTTTTGGCTCTCTTTGTTTTATAAGAGAATTTTTGCCAACAACTCGACGACTTTCGTATTCCATGCTGATAAGAGCATAATAAGCTCGAAACAGCTGTCCATGGATCGAAATAGTCGAGTTGGCGGTGTATTGCATGTTTCTGCCTTAGCCCTTGCTTAGGGGCGGTTACTCCCTGCTTTATACGAGGTGTGTCACGATTCCCTCTGGGGTTTGGAAGGCTTTTTAAAACAAACTTTACCAATACATTAACAACTTCGACTTTACTGGAGAAAGAAAATTTACAAATTGTGTTTCATTAATATTCGATATGTGAGCTTTTCATGAAGTAGATTATGTCTGAAGTCTAATTCTTATTTCAACCGCTGTAACCTTTCACGGTTAATGGTCGGTCACTTACGAACAAGATAGGGAACCTCTACTTTATTTGACAGACTTTCGCTATTTCGTCAATAACGAGCTTCTTATTCAGTGAATTGGACGAAGTTTTGACGACGGCAGTCCCTTGTTCCGAAGCCTGCGCGCTCTCCGGACCTAACTCCACGACACTTTTTTATGGGGTTATATTAAAGTTTGTGTTCGTCCCCTACGTGGATTTACAACAAACGATGACAACCGCATTAGCTAACATTGATCATGACACGTTACAGCGAGTCGAACAAGAGATAGATTTCAGAATTGATATCTGCCTCATCCCGAACGGCTCACATACAGAATACTTGTGACCTTGTGAGTGAAACAAAACTCTTTTTCCAGTAAAGACAGCGTTGTAGCAGTACTTTTAACAAATTTTTGTTTCAGATACAGGGTGGCGCAAAAAGATGGGAACTTTTGAAAAAAGAAAAAAACAAGAAATAATTTCTTTAAATTTATTCAGGATGCCTAATGTACACTACAACATTGGAAATTTAAGAAACATTCAAGTTTTGAAGATGATATCGCGAAGATGATGTCCGTCTTGCCGGATGCATTTAGCAAGTCGATTTTGAAAATTCTGCATTACCTGGTGCAAAGTGTCGAGTGGTATTGCTGCGATCTCTTCTGTAATCCTTGTTTTGAGTGCAGGTAGGGTTTTGGGACGTCAAATTGTCAACCCACGTTCGAATTGCATGTTTCGTTGGAATGCGAGCGCGAGGAGGAAGGTTGAAATGCCGCCTAAACTCGCGTAAAGCCTGAACCAAACTGTCACCATTTTTATAATAAGCGCGCACGGCTACTACACGTTCTTGTACGTTCCACTGATCCATGGCCACTAAATCTCCAATGCTACTGTACAACTTGCCACCTTCCTCCCGTTTCTCCGCCCCTCACAGTGCTGCCTACATCAAATCCAAAAGTTCCCATCTTTTTGCGCCACCCTGTAGTACTCGGGTATCTGAACCCGAGTAGATGAAATCTACTCGATGAAATCTACTCGTAGATGAAATCTACTCGATTTAAGGCAGGATATGTACGACTTCCATTCCTACGAGCACCATTAAGGTGGAAGACCGTTTTAACTCAAGAGTCAAGACCCATGCCATAAGGATCCGCTTATAGGGTAGACATCCATTCATAACACACTTTCACACTTAGAAGGAACAAGGCCAGGAGAGAGAGAAAGAACGTCCATGCCCGAGCAGGGATTCAAACCCGGGGCTACCGCATCACGGTCAGACGTCTCTGACCACAAGACAAGGTGGCCGACACTGGTAGTAGATTTGTTTCAATGAGCTCTCCAAATTCTAGAGGGAATTAAAGACACACCATATAGTTATTCTACTCCGAAAAGTTCTCGTAAAGCATAATTCGTTGAACATAGCACCTTGAGCCCTTTGTAATACAAATGTTGCTGTAAATGTTTAACAATTGAATGAATTTGAAGAATTTTTTTTTTCTTTTCTGCTCGGGTGAATGAATAAACATTTATACTAAATTGCTAAACATTTTTCGTGCGTTATATTTTAAGGTAAAGCATTCTAATAGTATGGTAAATATATTTTCAGGCTCCAAAGCAAAGGAGGTCAAATAGTCAAAAGAAAACTGAATAGTATAGAGGAGGTAAAACTATTTTAATATTAACTTGAATTAAAATGAAAATGATGAAACTTGGACCTTAATACACACAAATAATTCAATATGACGTTTTAGTACATGGAGACACTACTGAATATTCTTTCAGCTAAAATTCTATTAAGTAGTCAAATTTATAGCATTAAAAATAGATGTAGTGAAAACTTAACGACATTAGTTTCTGATTTTAGTGGATAAGTTATCATAAAGGGTATTTACGGTAACTTATCCACTGTACAACATCTATTTGCATATCAAACACTTTACTGACATGTTCTTCTACACTGCGGTCTCAGCTGGCAAAGTAGTCTGGTGGTTTTTCAATCCATTTTCACGGGTGTGAAATTTTTACGAATATATTTGCACTTTTCTCCCGGAATTTTAAACTTAAGCTTTTAATTGTGATATATATTCGAACATTCGAATCATGTATCATTCATTTCATTTCACTCCAGGGTCCTCCAGATCTACCACAACACGTGGTTTAACCGATGGGATGAGGCCCTGAAGCGCGCTCTGTTTTTTAATCCCGTTCAGGAGCCAAGCAAATGCTTGGTCCAGTACCCCAAGAGGTCTTGTTTCACTTAGAGGACTTTGGGACCACGACCCATATTTAACGTGCCCCAGCCACCATTGGTGGATCTTTGACTGGCTAGGATCGAACCCAGGGCCCTTCGGTTATGAGTCCGAATCGGGCCACCAAGACACCTATCAACGTGTATCATAAGATGAAGCATCAGATTTCTGAATAAATATTTGCACTTGAAAAATAAAGATTTGTGCTTGTTGCGGGTGTGACAGCACGGTCGCGCCCGCAACACGCACAAATCATTACAATTTTAATACACAAAAAACTTTTTTAGAGCCTTGATGCATTAGTTTGTGATACATAATGGCTCCCTATATTCAAATGAAAACCCAAAGTGAATAAAGTGCAAATATATTTGTAAAACCGTTTCATTTGTGCAAATGCTTTGAGCATATATATATATAACGGCCTCACGCCTTTTGACACTTCAGTGTATATTAATATGTTCTTTATTATTATATCTTCCTGTGTAAACTTATTTTTACTGTGTATTTCTTATTCTAAACCGAAGTGTTTCAAAAACCTGAATTTTCTCCATTTCCTACCACGATGAGAAAGTTACCAACTCTTTACTTCTCAAATTGCTAACTGATTAAGTTTTTAATAATGTTGAGTTACTTAAACATTTTTTGCATTTTTCATGTGAATGTTACAGGAAAAATGGCATTTGGGAAATTATATTTTAGGGAACGGGGATTGTTACATTAAAAAAGAGACAAGATTTTGTACCTTTTCGATATTAGTGTTGACATTTGTATAAAAGGTTTGCCCCTAAAATTGAGCGTACTTAGTACATCAGCAAAACATTATACTGTTGATTTTAGCTTCTATTGAATCGTTTTTCAGGTAATGAGCGCATATTGTTAAAAATATGAAATCAAATACTAACTGAAAGATATATATATTTTAAGAACAAAAAGTTGAAATTTATGAGCGAGTTTTTAGAAAAAGTCAATGAGAAAAAAAAACACTATTTATTACTAAAAAAATATTTACTAAAAGAACCAACCCATAAACAAATGCATAAAATTATAGTACTAGTTTTCACATTTTTCCATAGCTTTCAGACAAATTTGACATTGTTATCAACTGTCCTGGAGTAGGAGCTGCAAAGCTAGTTCCAGATCCTAGTGTTGTACCTATTCGAGGTCAAGTGATAAGGGTGAGTATACTTTATGGAATTGGAAACTATTGGAATAACATTGAGGTTCCATTAAGCTACACATTTAAAATATTCTTTCAATGTCGATAAGAAGAGATGATATAAGTTACTCTTTTTTCTTTGGATCTCAGAAAACAAAGTGTGTATGAAATCTGAAGCAATACATAGTTATTTATCGTACTAAAGATTCAGAGTTATAGCCATCGGTCGTGAAGCGATGTCCATTGAAAAATAGTTCTTTTCCCACATTAATTACTCTTCATAAAATTACACCGAAATTGAATCACACATTTGCAACAAAAACTTTTTCTGTTGATTCACTTACTTTAATATTATCATTATTAACGAAGTTATGTATGTGTTATTCAATGTTCTAATAAGTATTGCACACACTCTTTTCTAATTATATCTAAATTGTGTAACAGTCTCGTTTATCATTACTTAAATTTCCATAAATGTATCGGAAGAAAATTACACGAAATTAATATCTGTTTATAGCAAAGCTGTAATTTAACTACTTCTAGTTTTTTAGTTAACAATTCAGGAAGTAGTATATATTTCATGGTAAGGATTAAAAAGAAAATTCTATGTATCTAAGACACTCTGTAAAAACTGGGCTACCGTAAAAGTTTCTAGTAATGATACAGCTTCTTCTTTCGTAATGCTGCAGGGGAAGACCGTCTATATTGGACCCCCTAAGAACAGGAGGCCTGTCGCTCAATGTGAAGCGAAACAGAAATGCAAAATAGTGCATCGTGAGCTAAATTTAATCAGGAACGGCCCTAGGAGCTTATATTTTCTGAAAATATTAAAATTATTTAAAAAAATTATCTTATAAAAAGTTGCAAAAGTCCAATTTAGGAATATATGTCCCTAAATTGAACCATGCGCTTCCTAAATTGGGCCGTACCAGGAAATCATTGAATAATTTATATTTGAACTATTCAGCTTTTTTCCTCAGCAGAATTTCTTTTGCTGGAGTCTCACTTAGGCAGTGTTGATAAACTCGCCGATGGCATTTCATACACTTAATCATGTTTTTCACTTCATCTGTATGACAAATATTTTAATAACAGTTGTTTTGTGCAGTTTCTTGCGTCTTCTTGTGTGACTTTTTCTGCTCTATGTCTCTTTTATACGGCGTTAGAATAATTGCCGAGATAGCCTTCCTTTTTATTCCTTCTATTTTTTAGGCAAAGGTGATATGTGAGCCGGCTTTACAAAATCATAGAGTTGACAATCATGTTCTGATGAGAACTATCCGCCGATTCTGCAGAACTTGTACTACTTTAAATCATAGCTAGTTCTTGTTCATGGTGTACAACTTACACCGAACATGTAACCTGTTCACTTTAAGTAGTTTTATCTAGACTACTTGCCCCTAATTTTGCTGCAGCCAAGTCAATGTCATTAAACACAGGTCAATTAACAGGCCAAACTCCTGTTCTTTGGAATCAACTCTTAGCATTTGCCATGGACTTGGTTGTAATTTTCCCATATGAGTTTAAAAACGGTTCTCCACTGCGATATTTGATAATGGATCTCATTAGATGTTCTGGCATCTATGTATCACATGCTCGATTAAAATATGTAGACAGAAACTGAATAAAGACCACATATACGTGCATAATGTGCTTAAAGAGAAAGCATTATTATATCGTTCTGTTCATGAATTATACAAGCCTGAAAAACGTAAAATAAGTCTAAAAATCAATAATCAAAATGCATGAAAATCCACTAAGATCTCATTAATGACAAGCAACTTCAACTGCATTAAAAATGACTACTTTACTATTCTATTTTATTTAATTTGGTATATGAAACTGAAATATTTGATTCAATCTCATAAATGGAATAAGAGCAAGAGTCATGATTAAAATTTACCTTTAAAATTGATGACAATTATTACTACTTTTGATACAAGATTTCTTTTTGACAAGGTTCGGGCTCCTTGGATAAAGCACGCTGTGATGGGAGGGGATGACTTCTACATTTTGCCAAAGTGAGTGTCTTTTCTCCTTTCACTGCAATTGAACATTTTCCTTGATATTTTAGTAAAGTAAACACATGAGTTTTAATGGGTTAATAGTGGCAGGTATTTATTTACATTAAATACAAAAGTGGTAGATGCCACAAAGTTTTACAGCGTGTTCAACCCGTTTTCCACTGTATGGAAGTCGTAGGACACCCTGTAGTAGTGCATATTCTGTCGATAGTTCAAATAGAGCGGTCTACTGTAGCAGTAATCTCTGGAGAGGTTCTGAAGCGACTATTTTTTAGCAATAAAGACAACAGAAATCACTGAATTATTTGTCCCGTGCTTTCTCTATAATTATCTATAGCTATATATTCACTTAAATAATGTAATAAGTTTAGAATACCAATATTTGCTAAAACCGTTTTAAAATCTTTGTTCTGTTTAAGTTCTGAAGAAGTGATATGTGGGGGAACTCATCAAGAAGGAAATTGGAGCACAAAAGTGGACCCAAGAGACCGTGACAAAATCTGGAAAGGATGCACAGAGCTTATCCCAAGCCTGAAGGTTCATTTTTCTATTTGTTACTAACATATTTTCCATCTACTTTTAACTGGCGATGTAGGGTACCTTACACTCCAGAAAAATTTGAATTTTGTATTTCAACGTTTTGTGGTGTTCAGATATGGGCTACAGTTTAATAAAAAGCATCAACTGCTGCACACAACAGCTTGCAAAGACATCTAATATGTTAGATCTATGTTTTGTCGCATGAATTTTATGCAGAACATGGACTACTTCTATAAAGTGCAGTTAAATTTTGAAGATTCCCGGAAACTGTTTTAATGATGTTTTCTTTTGGATTCGTATAACCGCTGTATTTTTGGGGATATGTCCGTAACGCTAAGATGTGGGTTGAAGTGGAGAACAGTCTAAAAAAGCACATTTTTCTAGGTAGCACGAATGACTACCCTTGACTAACCCTTTAGTTCCCATCTCTTTTGGTTGTTGAGTTTTATATTTTTCGAAAATAATAAGCAAAAAGTCAGCCCGCCCACCTACCCATTCCTAAATTTTCAACTAGCCGTCGGACACAAAAAATATTATCTAACTAGTTGCGTGGTCTGGCGTTGCACGGGCTTTAAAGTAGGGAGGAAAGTTTAAACAAGCTACTCGCCGCCAAGGCGGCTCGAATTAAAGTAGTGAGGAAAGTTTAAACAAACTACTCGCCGCCTAGGCGACTCACATTTAAAGCAGCGAAGAAAGTTTAAGCAAACTACTCGCCGCTAAAGCTACTCGCCTTTAAAGTAGTGAGGAAAGTTTAAACAAACTACTCGCCACCTAGGCGGCTCGCCTTTAAAGTAGCGAGGATAGTTTCAACAAACTGTTTCAGAGGTTTTTGAGGAGTTCAAGCTTCAGACGGACAGACAGACAGACGCGAACAGATTTTAATAGTATTAATAGTGCTACAATTTTATTTTTTGCTTTTTGTCCAAAAGCTAGCAACGTCGAAAAAACAACAATTTTAAGACGTCTGGCTCTTTAACATGTCTTTCCTTATGCTCTTCTAAGTAAGCAGCATGCCAAAGTGTCTGGCAGCCGAGAGTGGTTGCGTTTCTTACTGCGCATCACACTCATACTGGAAAAAAATAATGATTTTTAACTCATTTTTGAGCAATTCCTCGTCAAATCAATCACGAAAAAAGTTTTTGACCTTACCATTTCCGATTTTAACAAAAATTGGTGTGAAGGAAGCATATGATAAGATAAGTAATTCTGCCAAATTTTAGATTTCTACTTCAAAAATTGTACGAAATACAGAGTTGTTAAAAAAACAAAAGAAAAAAAAAAGTTTTTACATGCAACTTCTTTTCTAATTATAGTAGAATAAAAATTTAAAAACCATCGTGAAGGCAAGAAATAGAGCTTTCCATCGATATATGACATACTTATGACAGGTTTAAGTTTCTAATTGTTCCAAAATGGTTTAAAAATCACCCTTTTTACCAGTAAAAATGTGATGCGCAGTAAAAAATTCAACCACTCTCGGCCGTCAGACACACCGCATGCTGCTTAGAAGAGCATAAGGGAAGATACATTAAAGAGCCAGACGTCTTAAAATTGCCATTTGAAAACGTTGCTAGCTCTTGCACTATTATCATCTGTGCAGAACTTCTCCGCACAATGCTGTTCTGACTCTTTGAGCTTCGTGTCTCTTGCTTCACCCAACAATATTTAAATGAGGTAATAAAAACACAAATGTAAGTTTGCAAAGGTAAAGGAGGACTGATTATATTTTCAGCAGTGCAAGGAAGGACCCGAGTTCAACTAACAAAGCCTTTATTAGGGGTGACAAATTTTCGACTATACTCGACTGCAACCTTTCTTGACTATGAAGAAATATGCTGAGACCAAGTATAGGAAGTAGTTCCTTGTGCGGTGTCCGAATTTTGGATGAAATTAGATCCTTCCTTTTAGAAATCGGATTAGAGTGTTTCATCTATGCACATGTAGTTTTTTTTTGTGGGGCTAACAATGCCAAGTATTTATTTACATCAGATACAAAAATACAAAAGTGGTAACCAAGCAAAGGAAGTAGTTCCTTGCATGATGGTCGAATTTTGGGTGAAATTAATTATTTCCCTTTAGAAATCAGATTAGATTGTTTTATCTACGAATATTTAAGCTTTTTTTTGTCATAATTTTGGTATTTTTTTTTTAATATTTTCAATTCTACTAGCGGAGTAGCGCGGGAGCGTACAGCCATTTGAATCGACTCGCCAGCCAATAATAGTTCACACACAGTTGGCGGTCTCTTTTGATTCTCCAAAAAGGTTTCTGTTAATTCGCTTTTTCTTCCGCGCGTAGCGACGTCGGTGTCAAGTTAAGTTACAAGCAAGTATAGATTTTGGCTCACCAACATTTATTTTTCTTCTTGCTTTTCGGGGTATGTTGTTCAAAATGTCCATCCAAGTGAGAGAAACGTTTTTTAAAAAGGTTGTTTAGATTTTTTTTCTGTTGACAAATCAGTCTGACCGAAATAAATTTCAAACACAAAAACCTTGTTGCTACCAGAACCCGTTAAAGTTTCAGCAGATATAGCATTAATAAATACAATTTCGAAGCACCTTGGTAAAAGAGGATGCTAAAACTTGTTTGAAGTTACGAAAAGCAGCAGTGGACAAAAATATTACATTCAAATATGCGCGTACAAAACACACCGATGTTGTGAAACGAGTCTTTTAGCGATTTTGTAAGTGTGTCTACTTGAATTGTTGACCTACAGTCATGATTTGATTTGCATCCAATGTTCTTGGAAGTAAAGTTAATTCATTAAAATATTCGTTCTCGTTGTCTTTTTGATTTTTCCAAGCGACTTGAGATTTCCCTTTCCATTTTTTCATTTTATATGTTTTCTTGATTTTTCTCTTTTGTTTCAATTTTAATGGTACTGCACGATCCTTCGTGATAAATGACGTAGTAGAAGTTAGCAGGCATCGAGATTTTGTTTTTCTTTCTGCTGAGATCCTGATGGGATTCTTTCTTGTCACAGTCAAAAATTGCAAGTTAATAGCTTTGTACCCATGTAGCAGTGGCGTACTCAGGGGGTGGGCCGATAGGGCTGCAGCCTCCTCCGAAATTTTCAAAACGAATTTTAAAAATATAAGCTAAGTTTTTTCTTTTCTTTTTTTTTAATCCCAAAATGAGAAAAGCTTTCAGAACAGATAATTAAGTATAAGACAAAATTATAAGAAATATTTTTTTTGTTTGGACATGTCTTTTTTACTTTCTTCTATATCTAATATATAGAAGAAAGTATTGGTTTCGTGAAAATTTTCGAATATCGAATTTTGACGGATTTGCACGTTTTGAGGTGCGCTGAGTCCATTTCGACCATTTTTGGAAAATGTCTGTCTGTGTGTCTGTCTGTGTGTCTGTCTGTCTGTGTGTGAGTCTGTATGTGTGTGACCAGTTTTTGTGGCCGCGCTAGAGCAAAAACTACTGCATGAAATCGAACAAAAATTTTTGCACATATGTACCACCATGTGAACTGGTGCACCTGACTTTTTTTAGCGAATTCTTCCAAGGGGGGAGGAGCAATCGCACGTGATCTGCGCTGGGGTGATTGCTATATCTCAGAAAGTAACCGGCGGAATTAAACGAAAATTAGTATATAGGTAGACCCTACTGAGTACAGGTGCTGATTCAATTTGTTTGTCAATATCTCGAAGGGGGGTGGAGCAATCGCACGTGTTCTGCGCGGGGGTGACTGCTATATCTAAGGAAGTAACCGGCGGAATCAAACGAAAATTGGTCCATAGGTAGACCCTATTGAGTACAGGTGCTGATTCAATTTGTGTGTCAATATCTCAAAGGGGGGTGGAGCAATCAAAAGTGCTTATTTTGTCATTGCACCTACTGTATCTCGGGAAATATTGCTGCGATTTGAATGAAATTTGGAACAACACTAACCCAATATGGAAACAAGCATCGAATAAATTTTGGCGCCAATCGCCCCAGGGGGAGGGTGGAGTGATTTTTGCGCTTAGTCAACAATGCGAAAAATTAATTCATTAAAAAATCGCTTTCACGCCATTTAATTATCAAAACAGCTGAAAACTTTCAATGATTTGAAATTTTTAACTGTTGCCAATTTCTTTTGACTAACAAATAAAATGTTTGCAATTAATCTAAACAAGGCTTTTGTAATGATTTCCAATTTCGCTCATTGATTCTGCATTTGCAGGGTTATTACGATAATTGGGAAATTGGTGCTGTTTCCAATTATTCGGGCGAGTACGTATTTTATTTTGTAACTGGAATTCATAAGATAGATATAGAAGAAAGTTTCGTGACGGCCACGACAGCTAGTTAGTGTACGTTATGCTTATTATTATCCTATTATTCCATTTTGTTAATTTTTATTGAAAATCTATGTATTAGAAATGCCGATTTTTTTTTCAGTCATCCAATTCTGTTAAATAAATTTCAGCAAATGGAATTGAAACCCTGTATTAAGAACAATAGTAAAATAAGCTGCAATATATTAATATTATTAGAGCGTACATTTTTAAAATATTATATTTATATCCAAGTGTTTCAGCAACACCTCTTTCAATAAAGAAATTTTTTAAATTTACATTTATCATTCTCTGTGTCCATCAAAACGCTTCCTTCACAATAATTTAAATGACAAAAAAGTTGTTTTTAATGATGTATTTCTGTCGACTTAAATAGGCATTGAAGCAGAAATTCGAGACATTCACTTTTCTCAACTACATTTCATGAGGTGCTTCCCCCCCCCCCCCCCCAAAGAGTCTTGACTCAGCCCCCCTCCCTGAAATGATTTGTCTGCGTACGCCACTGCTATGTATGCTGCTTGGTTCATTGCGACGTATTATGTGAAAGATAAATGAATAAATTGACTAAAATTGGATATTTTTGAAAGATTGAAGAACGTTCTGCCATCAAAACTTACTGGAAAAATGATGGCATAGAGAAAGTCGTTTTGTAATAAACAATTCAAAAATGTGTGCGATTATAAAATTACGATTCAAAAGATTAAACTTACAGTGTAAATAAGACTAAAGTTTTAATCTTAACTCTCACTTACGCCGGCCCAAGGGACCAACAGAAAAAGGCGCATAAGTGAGAGAGACGTATAAGTGAAAAAGCCTATTTAAAGGTCAAAAACGCAACATAGTTTCTAATGATAGAATGAATTAGAATGTTTCTATTGAAAAGGGACATATTACTACGATTTGGCAATTACTGTAGCTTAACAACACTGATAAAGAGAAAACAAAAATTATAGCATACATAATTACAAACTGTTTTTTTTTTAAACTATGCATAATAGATAATTGTCCCTCTCCTAACTTAGTTTATGCGGAAAAAATACCTTCCGTGAGAAATTAAGACGAAAGATTAAAGGGAAAAATGAAAAAAAAAAAAAAAAAAATGCTTATTTTTTAAAGAAAATAAATTGAATTTTTTACATTTTAGGAAAAATTCGGCGCATTAGTGAACTACTATTTTGCTATGGAATGTGCTGGGACTATTAAAAACCATCGTATAAGTGAAAAAGGGGCATAAAATGAAGCGGCGTATAAGTGAGAGTGATACTATCATTTATTTTGCTATGGAATGTGCTGGGACCATTAAAAACCGTCGTATAAGTGAAAAAGGCGCATAAATGAAGCGGCGTATAAGTGAGAGTTCACTGTATTTTCTTATATTAGTTAATTATTTCTTGTTTTTCCAATGATTTTCTAAGCAGACTGTTTTAAGAAAGAAAAAATATATCCAATCTAACATTCGGTTAATTTGACAGTTTTCAATGTTTAATTTTAGCCGTTGTGACATGTTTTTCTTTCCAGAAAGCTAAGATTATCAGAGAATGGGTTGGCTTGCGACCAGGAAGACCAAAACCTCGACTGGAAAGAGAAACTATAAAGACTAAAAATGGAACCTTAGAAGTAATTATTTGAATAATTATTTTCATAAAATATTTTACATTTGGTAATAATTTATAGTTTCATACTGCATTTTATGTTCCATTTTGCTGTCCCAAATAGAACTCTTAGGAGTCATCTGTGTTTTACAAATATTTTTACAAAGCTTAATTATGTTGATAATTTTTGCCTTTTTAAATTTTACAAACTTTTTAACTCTCATTGTCGCGTTTTGGATATTTTTATATGTCTTTTAATAATTTTATGTCTATTTGTTTTAATATTTGAAATGTGTAATTTGTTTTAATTCGTTTGTTGTCTTTTAAATTTGTACAAAATTTTAACTCCTTGTCGTGTCTCAGATATTTTTAACCTGCCTTTTAATTGTTTTAAGTCTATATGTTTCAATATTTTTAATGTATAATTTGTTTTATATGTACTTGTTTTACTTGCCACTGTAATTGGATTTGTCTGTAGTGCGCAATACTTTAAATAAATCTCTATCTCTTCTCTATCTCTACTAATAATAAAGCTGAAGGTTTGTCTTTCTTTCTGTCTTTCCTTCTGTCTGTCTGTTACGCGTGTAGCGCCAAAACCGTTCGGTCGATTTTCATGCCACTTGGTACAAAATTAGTTTGTAGCGTGTAGTTTTGCACCGCGAAGCGATTTTTCGAAAATTCCATTTCGTTCTTTTTTTATTCGAATTCTTAGTGGAAATTCGATAAAATAGGGAAGAAATATTTCATACACATTTTCAAGTCTTATGTCATTCGAAAGCTTGAAATTTTCTGCACCAAATGAAGTTTTTTCGAAGTTTCTACGATCATCAGGAGAGCTGTAACAATTGTTTTTAGAATTTCGAAATTCAAGGCTTACCTTCAGTAAAGCAAGCCAAACGATTCTAAAATGGCTGGGCTCGAGAATAAAATTTGTTTGAAAAGAGAGATAAAATGAATTATTTTATCAACGGAAATCAACTTTTCATGTTGTTACCATGGTTACGTGTTCATACTTATTTTTGTTTCGTTCTTTTTCCTGCGTTGCCAGACGTAGTATTTTTGACACTACGGTAGTATTTTTTCGGCTCAAATAAGGAGCGTGGTATTTTTCTGGCAACCCTGTTTCCAATATACTAATGACTTAATTAAAAGATTTGGCGTATTTTTGTTTTCATTTCATAGATTTCGCATTTCAGCAATATTGATTTTGGCAACGTTTGGAAATAGTAGTAGGCGCGTCTATCGCCCATTTAGCGAGAAAGGGGTACCCAAAGCACAAAGATCAATCAAATATCGTATAAATTGCGACTTTGCAACGTTCTTTTTAAAGTGCTTCATTTCGGAAAATGTATTGTTTTGCTTTTAAAGCTAGGAAAGGAAACTTTCTTCTTCTTTCAAATTTTGGTAAGATTTCTGTTGGTTTCTGTGAGCAACGAAATTGTTCTTATTTTCTTTTTTGGCTTCTTTTTGTGCATCTCCCCTTAGGGTTTCATTTGAATGTCACAATGGGATGCTTTACCCCTTTTATGGAGTAAATCAGTGTTAATTTCAATGCAGATGAATTGGCGCGACCACTTGGCGATATATCGCCAAGCCTTTGGTCGCCAAGTATTTGTCGCCAATTTGGCAATTTTTCAAAACTTTTTTTGGTGGGTTCAATTTGCCGCTATTGGCGATATTTTGCGAAAAATCCACTGAATGATGTTAAAATCGGCGATATTTAGGAGATTAATCATTGTAAAACATTTTTTTGCATTGTTTCGTGGCAAACTAGGGATATAAATGTTTGAATTGTTATCTTGCTCCCTCCAAGCACTATTTTAGCATTTAAGGCATCTACTGAGAAATGTACACGTAAAAGGAAGTAGTGTAGGGCCCATACCAAATTTTTATATCATACTTTGAAGGAATTGTAGTTGAATTATAACTAAAATAGAGTATTTTTTCTGCTATATCAATTAATTTACAAATGAACTTTTAATTTTATACCACGAGCAAAGCCGTGCGGGTACCGCTAGTAAATAAATAAAATAAACAAATTTTATGCTGTCAGTTATACATGCGGCTTCAGCCGTAATTTAGTACTAATCACCGATGAAAGACGTGGCCTGAACGGAAAGTTAAGTTACTCACTGGTGATTGAAGTGATACCTGATGTGTTAAACTAATGTTTCTCTGGTAAGCTCTGGTTTCTCTGGTATAGCGGTACCCGCACGGCTTTGCCCGTGGTTTAAAATTAAAAATTCATTTGTAAAAAATTGATGTAGCAGAAAAAATACTCTATTTTAGTTATTCAACTATAATTCTTTTAAAGAATGATATAAAAATTTGGCATGGACCCCACACTACTTCCTTTTACGTGTAAATTTCTTAGTAGATGCCTTAAGTGCTAAAATAGTGCTTGGAGTGAGCAAGATAACAATTCAAACATTTACATCCCTAGTTTGCCACAAAACAATGCAAAAAAATGTTTTTCAATGATTAATCTCCTAAATATTGCCGATTTTAACATCATTCAGTGGATTTTTCGCAAAATATCGCCAATAGCACCAAATTGAAACCAAATAAAAAAAATATTTTTTTTCGCCAAATTTGCCGCCAACTTGGCGATATGTCGCCAAATTGGCGTCAAACACTTGGCGACTAAAAGCTTGGTGATATTTCGCCAAGTGCTCGCGCCAATTCATATCACTTTTGTCTGCATTGAAATTAACACTGATTTACCCCATAAAAGGGGTAAAAAACCCCTTGGGGAAATTCGAATGTAACCCCAAGGGGAGGTGCACAAAAATAAGCCAAAAGAGAAAATAAGAACAATTTTGCTGCTCACAGAAATCTTACCAAAGATTAAAAGAAGAAGAAAGTTTTCTTTCCTAACTTCAAAAACAAAATAATAGAAATTTCGTGCATTATTCTTCACCATGATAATAAAAACAATAAACATCGACAAACATCAACCAGCAAATGATAAATTAAAAGACAAACTCGTTCACTCAAGCCATTTACTGCAATTTATATTGAAATAAAAAAAAAAGGCAATAAAATATGTTTTTCCAGACGATAAATTTAGAATGGTTTACTATCATGTTGTTTCTTTTTTGACCTCATTTACTTAAACAATGTTTCCCTCTTCTACACAACTCGTCAGATCGCCAAAATATCTCTAAATTCTCAAAAATGGTACGCGTCAGTTTCTTCCTTCTCTACCTTTTTTAAAGAAAGGACTCGATTTCTCATTTGATTGACAGGTGCCATCTTATCACGATTTTATTATATTTCATTTGACTAATTTTAATAAGGCTTGGAGTTTGGATTGCTACAAAAACAAATACATTTTTTAAATTATTAAAGGAAAAAGAACGAAACAAATAAACGAAATAAAAACGTAACCATGGTAATAACATTAAAAGTTGATTTCCGTTGATAAAATAATTCATTTCATTAACCATTTTAGAATCGTTTGGCTTGCTTTACTGAAGATAAGCCTTGAATTCCGGGATTCTAAAAACAATTGTTACAGCTCTCCTGATGATCGTAGAAACTTCGAAAAAACTTCATTTTGTGCAGAAAATTTCAAGCGTTCGAATGACATAAAACTTGAAAATGTGTATAAAATATTTCTTCCCTATTTTATCGAATTTCTGCTAAGAATTCGAATAGAAAAAGAACGAAATGGAATTTTCGAAAAATCGCTTCGAGGTGCAAAACTACATGCTACAAACTAATTTTGTGTCAAATGGCATGAAAATCGACCGAACGGTTTGGGCGCTACACGCGTAACAGACAGACAGAAGGACAGAAAGAAAGACAAACCTTCAGCTTTATTATTAGTAGAGATAGAGAAGAGATAGAGATAGTATGTAGAATCCCATTCCTCATCAACCCATGAGAACGTTATTCTATAAAACAAACTCCTTCACAATAATTTAGCATCATTAAAAGAGCACGAGTCCCATCTTTTACATGTATTCAGCAGTTTTTGCCGTCTGCTGAAAAGTTACGAAAATGGACTTACGTTAGTCTGGTTCTGAGGTACAGAGTTGATCTTCGACAGTGACAATATTTACCACTTTTTCGGGTAATAGTTAAGGGTAATTGGCGTTGAGTTCAACTGGATTCGTAGTGGCTTGCAAAATTATTCCATCTTAAGTCTGCGGCAATTACGTTTACCCGAAAAGAGGGAGAAACTGTCAAGGTCATAGCTGAACTTTTCAGAGGAGCACTATAGACAATTTTCTCCTCTTTTTCGGGTAATGGGAAAAGGGTAATTTTCACTGAATTGAGTTGGCATACTTTCGTAGTCGTTTTGCAGAAGTTTTCCAACAAATCCGTGGCAATGACCCTTTCCTATTGCCCGAAAACGAGGGAAACATTGTCAATGTCGGAGGTCAACTTACCAGAGGAGCACTATACGGTACTATTGTACTATTTATTTTTTTCTTATTTTTTCTTGTAGGTTATTCACAACTATGGTCACGGCGGATCAGGTGTTACTTTGTTTTGGGGATGTGCAATACGTACCGCTGAGTTGCTACAAGATGCATTGGCTGAAAGAAGAAATAATTTACGATCCAATTTATAATAAGCTCAATTCTTGTACTTTTTGAAAGTATTTTAACTAGCTAATTTTTCGAAACAGTGAATTTTAATAAAAATTATCACCTATGAAAGAAATTGAATCACATATGTTTGACAATTTTAATCGGGCTAGTGAATCTTTTGGCATAAAACTGAAGAAAAACTTCCAAAGTATTGTATAGTTATCCAAAGCTAGGAAAAAATAGTTATAAATATCATTTAAATTGAATAGTAGTTTTAAGTTACCCTTCCAATTAGGGTAAATATGAACAAGTTAGAAATCTGATGCAAAAGTAAGTGGTTCAATAAAAGCTTTAAAACAAAAATAAATTCTAAATGCTTAAAATATCCACATTTTAGTTTAAAGCACCACAATGTTTCTATAATTTAAAACTGTATTTGTTATATTGTATAAGGATGCACCGATAAGCAAATTGACTAATTACCGATTACTTATTAATCGGCTGGTGATAGAGCCGATTAAAGATCAGGATTATTATTTTTAATACCACTAATTTCACCATCACTTTTTTTTCCTATTACTTTTACAATTCCAAATTCAGAAATAGTTACTTATTTAATTCCGAAAGATTTGTTTTTCGCCATTTTTTCTATTTTCCCAAAATAATTCCAAAATTTATCAAATTTCTTTGAACCAATTTTCATATTTTTGTAAATAAAATTAGAGAAACAAAGAAAAAAAAAAACTAAAGTTTTGTTAATAAATTTAACGCATTAATTTCAAGATAAACTTAAGCAAGCATATATTTTTGGATTTAGGGTATTAATTAAAAGAGTTTAATATAAATGGTTTTACTCATATTTTAAAGATTTTTCCGAAACGGCGAGTTCGATTCCCGCCTTCGCTTTGGTTTTAACTTCCTTCTCCGTGCTGAAAATTCTGTGCCATCTTTCCTGTGTTTGTCCGGAGGCAAAGGCGCATAGTTCGCAATCCTCATGTATGTTGAAACTTATTAGTTTCTAAATAAATAAATAAAAAAAATACTATTTTATAGATTTTTTCGTTATTGAAATGCTTTATGAACTCTTTCGCTCGCGTGACTGCATTTTGAAAAAAGAACGATAGCGAAAGTTAGTTGATGATTCAAATATTTTAACCGCTTGCCTGATTATCCCGAGTTATCTCGTGCTAGTATGAGTTGCTGGTAATTATTATCCTGAGAAAACTCGGGTGAAACTAAATGATTTTATACCTAATGATTTTACAAAATTAAACATTCAACTTGAAACCTTCATATTTTGTTTGTTTCATTTCCTTGCATTAAAAAATCAAATTTAAAAAATGCGATTTTTTTTTGAAATTTTTTCCAAAAAAATTTGTAAGGGAAGCGGTTAAAACATCTGCTTAGGGCAGGGGTGGCCAACCCGCGGCACGCGTGCCACAATGTGGCACGGCAGAGCAGTATCAGTGGCACGCGAAGACTTTTTGAAAATATTCGAAAATTAGGGGAAAATGTCCTCAAAAATATTGATAAAAACTAAAACCATTGAACTGATAAATATAATGATATACGACGATTAAGTGTCAGAAGGCAGGCTTATAAATTGTCTTAACTACAATTTTTCAAAGTTCTTAGCGTTAGCTTCGGACATTCAACGAAAACTGTGACGCTACAGACGATGTTTTGTAAAGCATATTTGTGCGTGACAAGAATGAAACTTTCGATGCTGCAGAATGGATTCTTGATCTGCAATAGTTTCAACTACGGGTGATGAAATTTTTAAAAAATGTTAACTCTGCAAGTAAAATAAAGAAACCAGATTGGACAAAATTCTCTGCACAAATGAAGGTCCTTAAATTGTTTTTGTTACATTACTTGAAAATAATTTGGAGAAAAAACTTCAAAAATATCATCGAAACATTTATCACAAACTCCTTGTCAAAGAATGAGACTTTTTCTCCGCTGGTGACCCTGCTGAGTTCACTGTATTAACAAACTACGAATTAGAGCTCTGAATGTTTTGTGAACTTTTCCCAAGAGAAAGAGGATAGCATGGCAAGTTACTCCTTCATTGAAATGTGCAATAGCTGTCCAAAGGAAAAATACCATAAGATTTTAGAATTTTTGGAAGTGTGTTTGTTAAAATGTCTGGAAAGAAAGCAATGAGGACTTGCTACTTAGGAATGAAGAATAGCAAATGAATTTAGCTATGTCATCTCTTATTATCCGGCGTTTAAGTAATTTAAATTTAAGATAACACAAAAAAAGTTTCCTAAACCAGTATAGGCCATCTATATTCTTTTATGATGAAGCTTCAGTTTCTTTCTTCTCTCTACTTTAGAAAAAAAAAGAATAAAACATTAAATTTAATACTGAAGGTATCAATATCAACCCAAATTTAATAATTTTCCAATGATATATGGAGAAAATTTTACACCTATTTTAGGTATGCATTCAGTGTTAGGTTTAATGATTTTCAGGATCGTAAAAAAATGATGATATTTTCAAATTCTTTGTCTATTTCTCTGAAAGACACTACTTGTTACCCTTCTGAAATCCAAATCAGAATTACTGCATTGGTAATCAAATATTTTCTTACTTCAACAAAAAGTCTTCCACGTTATATAGAAATTTAGAAATTTGTACCAACAAAAGTTTTTTTCACATTTACACACTTTAGCCGTCTGATGCTATTGTAGATTTAGTTCAAAATACGCTTCTAAACAAATATTTTTTGTTATGAATGCAGAAAAATCTAAATAGCGTTGAATATTAACTGATAGCACTTAAAACACTTAAACTTCTTAGGATTCTCAAGAACTAATCCTAAAACTAAAGACTTGGTAAAAAAGATACAGACGCGTAAACCACATTAAGTACAGACTGTTTAATTTTTAGAATATAAGGTTTGATGTTATTTGTTTCTTTTTTAAACATAAGCCAACCGACAGAACTTATAAAAGTGTTTATTAACGATAACTCTTAAGTTCGGACGTGTTTTTATCTTTAGTATCATTTAGATTTCAATTGCTCAGATTTAAGAGAAAAAATGTTTTATTTGAATAAGAATTACATAGTCAGCCAACCTAAAATCTATTTTTAACTTTTTAAAAATTTTCAGTTTGTTGGAAAAATACAATGTGGCACGCTGAGATTTTTCTCTCCAGTAAGTGGCACTCTCCCTAAAAAGGTTGGCCACCCCTGGCTTAGGGTCATTCCACAGAAATGTCAACCTCAGCCGAAGAAAAAAGAATACCGAAGTGAAATATGTATCAAAAAATAAATAAATAAATAAAAATCATACAACGTAAGAAGTTAAAAAAATTGTGAAAAAGTGTTGTCATTATCACTGAGATTAGCCATAATAAATAGTTTAGTGTGTTTACTGCTTGTTATTCGATGGTTTCGTTAGTCACGTTACGTTAGTCACACTCCATCTTGAGTAAAAGTGACACTTAGGATAGGGATGCACCGATTAATCGGCCATAATCGGCCTCTTTGCCGATTATTAATAATCGGCAAAATTGGGCCGATTAATCGGCTGAAAAATATTTTTCAGATATTATTCTTTAAAGTATACTTTCACTAGGAAACTATGATGAATAATATTATTAACAGTAATAATAATCCTCACAGTTGATATAAAGGTTTTTTTTAATTAATTTTCCTACTTTGAATAAATATACATAGACAATGATGACATGCAACATTTTTCCATTTCATGTGGCGATAGTTTTTTCCTCCTAGCACACAGTGCTTTCACATAACCTCTTATTTTCAAAGAATAACAGTATTAGATCAAATTGCTACTAATTATTAAAATATATGAATTAAAAGTACTCCTAAATGGGAGTGTTCACCACACACTCCCCCTCCCCTCCTTTTTTTTTTTATAAATTTGTATTTACAATTAACACAACTAACAATGTGTTAATAATATTATTGACATTAATATGAAAATTGGTTCCAAGAAATTTGATAAAACATTGAAATTATTTTGTGAAAACTAGGAAAATGGAAAAAAAAAATTCTCCCAGAAATAAATTACTTACTATTTATAAACTTGGAATTGTATAAGAGATAAAAAGCAGTGATGGCAAAATTGGTAGTAGAAAAAGAATTATCCTTATCATTAATCGGCTCAGCCGATTAATCGGCCGATTATCAACAGCCGATTAATCGGTAATCAGCCAATTTGCTTATCGGTGCATCCCTAACTTAGGACTAAAAAAAAATTAAGATTTAATAAATGTGTTTTATGTTTTTAAAAGCCAACTTTACACATTTTTCAAACATATCATTCCATTTTTAGCCTACTTTCCCGTTAAAAATAAAAGAGACGAAAAAAGCATTAAAATTGGCTTAATGCATCTAAAAAATGTCGCCAAGTCCAAAAAATATCGCCAAGTTCAAAAAATATCGCCAAGTCCAAAAAATATCGCCAAGTAAAAAAAAGTCAAAAAGAAACAAAAAAATGAAATAAATATCGAAAAATTAAAAATTTGAAAGTAGGGTATTGAGATGGGGAATTTGTGTGTCGGTCGGTCTGTCGGTCTGTCTGTCCCCCCCTAATAACTTTTGAATGAACATTCCGATTTGGACAAACTTTTTTTTGTTGGAAAGATCTCGGCGAGTACAGCTCATTCCCATATTTGATTTTTCGATTTGAACAATTTTTGGTTCAACTTTGAGCCGTTCAAACAACCGGTCCCGCGATACTAACTTTTGAATGAACAGTCCGATTTGAACAAACTTTTTTTTGTTCGAAAGGTCTTTTCAAGGATACTTCATTCCCGTATCTACATTTTCGATTTGAACAATTTTTCGTTCAACATTGAACCGTTCAAGCAACCTTTCCCCACCTAATAACTTTTAAGTGAACCGCCAAACCCAAAAATATCGCCAAGCCCAAAAAATATCGCCAAGCCCAAAAAATATCGCCAAGCCCAAAAAATATCGCCAAGCCCAAAAAATATCGCCAAGTCCAAAAAATATCGCCAAGTCCAAAAAATATCGCCAAGCCCAAAAAATATCGCCAAGCCCAAAAAATATCGCCAAGCCCAAAAAATATCGCCAAGCCCAAAACATATCGCCAAGTCCAAGAAATATCGCCAAGTTAAAAAAAAGCCAAAAAGAAATAAAAAGGTAAAATGAATATCGAAAAAATAAAAATTTGAAAGTAGGGTATTGAGATGGAGAATTTGTGTGTCGGTCTGTCGGTCGGTCGGTCGGTCGGTCGGTCTGTCTGTCCCCCCCTAATAACTTTTGATTGAACATTCCGATTTGAACAAATTTTTTTTTGTTGGAAAGATCTCGGCGAGTACAGCTCATTCCCATATTTGATTTTTCGATTTGAACAATTTTTGGTTCAACTTTGAACCGTTCAAACAACCTGCCTCGCGATACTAACTTTTTAATGAACAGTCCGATTTGAACAAACTTTTTTTTGTTCGAAAGATCTTATCAAGGATACTTCATTCCCGTATTTACATTTCCGATTTGAACAATTTTTCGTTCAACATTGAACAGTTCAAGCAACCTTTCCCCACCTAATAACTTTTAAGTCAACCGTCCGAATTGAATAAACTTTTTTTTGTTCGAAAGATCTCGGCAAGGATGCTTCATTACCGTATTTAAATTTTCAATTTGAACATTTTTTTCGTTCAACATTGAACCGTTCAAACAACCTTTCCCCACCTAATAACTTTTTCGTGAACCGTCCGAATTGAATAAACTTTTTTTTGTTCGAAAGATTTTGGAGAGGTTCATTCCTATATTTCACTTTTCAATTTGAACCATTTTTCGTTCAATGATGAACCGTTCAGAAAAAATGTTAACATGAGCGCCTACGGAGAAATTTAAATTGAATGTTGATTCTGAACTTCAAGGCGGATTTCCTTCAAACTAACTTTGCAAGAAAATGGTTTTGTTAAATAATGTATTGTAAAGTACTTTTCTGAATAATCTTCTGTGAGAACTCTGATTCCTTTTCCGGCAACGCAAACATGGCGGAAATGCAGGCTCAGAAAAAAGGACTGACTTGTCAGACGATTTTTTGTTTATTTATTTATTTGTTTTGTTTAATTTATAACTATTTTTTTTTTTTTTGGCAGACGATTTTTTTTGTTAACAAAAATTTTTCATTCACGAGAGCATTTTATTCTTTATTTATATTTATTAACTGGCAACGGATTAAAAATGAAATTCGAGACATTTTATAACGATTTTTTTTCTTTCTTTGATTAAATGTGTTTTGATGTTCTTTGTTCTTTTATTTATTTTTTTTCTTTTGAAAACGGTTGTGGAATTTTTCTACGGAAGAACTATGACAGTTACGTTCTTTAAATGGTGCGACAAAACTTTATTTACTCGTTTATTTACTTTTTACGTGTCTATTTCATCTGATGCGAGGGGTATATTTTGCTTTTAGAAATCAGCTTTAAGTGCTATAAAGGTATGTTTGACATAATTTTCAGTTTCAGATAATTAATAGAATATTGATCAGATGCTAAAATGCCGATATCGATGTACGGGAAAGTAGGCTCGTTTAGTTCTTGACAGAACTTCTTGTTAACACTTGCTTAACTTTGAGAAATTTTTGCCTCACAACATGAGAATTAATTTTCAGTGTTGCAAAAATGTTACGTTAGTCACGCTGCTATTTCGGTTGAAAAAATATCTACTGTCAGTAATTTTGTTTCAAATTCTTAGCAGAAATGCTACATAGATACCATGTACATTGTAAATCCACCAGCATAACTAAAAATATTTTTTCCCTTTAAGTTACAAGTAAGAACAGTTACAAAATCAGCTCTGAATGTTACGTTAGTCACTATGGAATGACCCTTTACCAAAACGAAAAATCTACTTCTAAGAGAAATCTCCGAAGATTATCAGCAATGAAAAAAT
>JAXGGA010016330.1:0-26894 GCA_038373865.1 Uloborus plumipes | reverse complement strand
GTGTGTTCTATTGTGCTTGTGAGTTAACACACAATTCACAGGGTCAAGTGAATAAAGGTGATATGGGACATTTTTTTAAATTTCTAGAAATAGCTTTCAAAAAAAAAAAAAAAAAAAAAATATATATATATATATATATATATATATATATATATATATATATATATATATATATATATATATGGGTGAATATCAGGAAAAGTGCTAATTTAAGTCACAAATGAATTTCTCAAGCACTTCCAAATAAAAACCAAATTTTTTTCTTTTCCCATACAGTAAACTGCGTCGCACATACATCCCATGACAAAATTTTCAGTTTTTACTTTAATTTGTGACAATAGAACTCTTTTTATTGCCTCAATGTCATGTCGGCAGCGCGTCACACATTCGAATCGCAAAGTTCAAAAAAATCCTGTGGATTATAAAAAATCGCAGCAGAAACAAGTATAAAAGGAAATAACGTGTTTTATGCTCATCTGACTTTTAACTCTTGAGTTTTAGATAAAATGAATTTAGATCGATAAAAAAAAGCAATTTCTGCTTGTCACAAGTTTTCATAACATGACGAGTGAACCAACTTCCGGAATGATAAAATCTAGACAAAACATTTTTTGGCGCCAAAAAATTACGCTGGGAAAAGCTCTAATATGTGATGTTTCAGTTCCGATGGAAAATGTTCGCTACGGCTGCATTAGATTATAGGTAAGATTTTTTCAATCTTGCTTTTCTGTTTCTACCAAATGAAGTGTCATGTCGGCAGCGGAATTTAAGACACAAAATAAAGTAATTTTTCAATTTATTTTTGCATAATGGAAAAGAAACCTATTGTCATGGACATAATAAGGTGTTTTTATTTTCGAATCTTCAATTAGGAATGCTCAGCTATCATATTGCGGGAAATTTGTCATGTCGGCAGCGGTCATGTCGGCAGCGCCGAAGTAGAAGGTATTTGTTACGAAACTGATGCGTGCGTTACCGATGTTTTTTCGCAATTTTTTTTCGTATTATGAGTTTGTTGAGTTTTAAAGTACAAAGGTAGATTCAAGTACATCGATTTCCTGCTAAATTTTCCCATTTTAGCAGTTTATTCATTGTTTTTTAAATGCTTCAAAAACATTAATTTTTCCGCAAAATTTGAGTTTTCAAACAAAATTATTGCTTTTTTGCAACCTCTTTTCTTTTACATCAATATTCCGACCTTCGTTTCTAGCTACTGCACCCAAAAATATAATTTTGTTTTAAAATGGAAAACTTAAGAACAGTTTAGTGAAAATCTCCCTCCCCTGCCAAACTCTGACTGTCTTGATCTAATTTCGTTTTTAAAGATTGTGTTAAGAATTTCATTTTATTTTTATTTTTAACTATTTATTCACCTATATATCTGTTTGAAAAAAACTCTGTCGCACTTATTTAGACTTTAACTAACTTTTAATTAGTCTCTAATTTTATTTATAAAACTAAAAAGCGTTCAGGCTCTGAAAGTATTATTATATTCTAAGTAATAATTATTTATTACTTATTACTATTAGTATTTTTTTTAAACATAAAAGCTAGTGAAAGTGTTTACTTTTGTGCACTAAGTGTAAAATTTGTAATATTTGTCAGTTCGGTTGCATTCTCATCATGTCGGTAACGCTCAAAGACAACCCCCCTAAAAGAGGGGTAAATGTTCACTTTGACCATGCCCCGAATTTTTAAAAAATATTGTTACTAATGTGTATTTGAAATACCCAATTATTTAATTTTCTGAGTATCTTTAAAAATTGAAAATTTCCATGGTCAAATTGGCACTTTTCCTGATATTCACCCATATATATATATATATATATATATATATATATATTACCTTATCTTCATCCATGGTAAAAAGTATGCTTTTCCAAATTGTCACATATCACCATTATCCTCTTGCCCCTTCAATCTATACTAATAATATAAAGCTGTAGAGTTTGTTTGTTTGTTTGCTCGAACGTGCTAATCTCAGGAACTACTGGTTCGATTGGAAAAATTCTTTTTGTGTTGAATATTCCATTTATCCAGGAAGGCTTTAGGCTATAGAAGTTATTGTTATAACTAAAAATAATAATGTAAAAAATAACCCAACAAAAACATAAATGTGAAAAAGGAGCCAAGTTCGGTTGAAACAACGTTTGAGCAGTTTGAAGCAGCGGTGCCACCGACAAAAGAGTTGAAATCTAACAGGCTCCAAGTTCTATAGCTGTTCTGTTAACTACAGTCGTTAGAGTTATTGAAATGTTCATTAATTTGGTTTAATAACATTTCGATAGTTCCTTTCATATCGGCTTCGGAACTGGGCAAGTTCATTTCTAACTGACGGAAGTCGGACTTTTTTGAACGTAACTTCGTGACGATTAAAACTTGCCCAGTTCCGAAGCCAGTAGGAAAGGAACTAACGAAATGTTATTAAACCAAATTAATGAACATTTCAATAACTCTAACGACTGTAGTTAACAGAACAGCTATAGAACTTGGAGCCTGTTAGATTTCAACTCTTTTGTCGGTGGCACCGCTGCTTCAAACTGCTCAAACGTTGTTTCAACCGAACTTGACTCCTTTTTCACATTTATGTTTTTGTTGGGATATCATGCATTTTTGAAAAGCCGAAGTAACGGTTATGCTTTCATTTAGACACAAATTAATATACTACTGAATAAATACTGTACTTCATTTGTTTTTCATGTATACACATATATTTTTATTTGAGTTAAAAGACTGAAGAACGGTATACTTACTGATAAAGATTTTTTTCAGCAATGTTCTAATGTAGCAATATTGATTATGCAGCGTATATGCAATTGAATGGAATAAGCAGCTTCCGTCAGGTAGCATCGGAATTATTTTGTGTAAAATATTGGACTCATCTATTAATAAATGTACTGTACGACTCATATTTGAAGAATGCGAGATAAAATTGGGTCTGTTATAAGAGACAGAACGGCAGAAACACACTTTAACGAACAGAAAGATGAGATTTGTAAAGAAAATTACATCAGTAGAATGAGCTCTTTTTAAACACTAAACAATTTTATTAATATTCAAACTTATAGTAACAAAGATCACAGTTAAGTTCTAATGTATATTCTAAGTCTGTATGTATTTAAGTTTTCGAATTATTTATTTCATCTTGATAAACCATTTTAATCTTCCGTCATGGCAAACTAAGCCTTGAAACAGCTTACAATAAAACATTTGATTTTAAACTTAAGTATTTTATTTTTGGCAACGTTTTACAAGCATTTTGGATCTTTTGTTTGAGGAACCATTTATAAATCGCGCCAAGATACTCATTAAAAAAATGCTTTTTTTCTTGCTTTTTTAATGTAGTTTTTGGACTTTTTAGATTTTTCCCATAGTTAGTGTATGGAAATATACCTTGATGCCAAATTTTAAGATTCTGAGACACTTGGAAGTAGGTAAACATTTTGATGAGTGAGTGTATAATCTAAATAAGAAAATCGCCATATTTTCACTTTTCAAATATTAATAACTTTAAAACTAAAAGAGAGACGGAGGGGTCGAAAGTAGCCCGAAATGGTTCGTGTAAAGATACACTAGCAGATGTGCAGCGCGAACTTGGCTGACACACTGCCGTGTGTCTTGATAAACTCAACGAAAAGAATTAGTTTCCTCTCTTCTCGAGAGATGGCGCTCATAAAGAGTATTGCTAAGCTTTTCATAAAATTTAGGATTATGGGTGTTCTATGTCACTCTAATAGACTTACAAAATTTAAAGCATGTAGATGAAGTAGTTCTTGAGAAACGGAGGGGTCGAAAGTAGCCCAAAATGGTTCGTGTAAAGATACACTAGCAGATGTGCAGCGCGAACTTGGCTGACACACTGCCGTGTGTCTTGATAAACTCAACGAAAAGAATTAGTTTCCTCTCTTCTCGAGAGATGGCGCTCATAAAGAGTATTGCTAAGCTTTTGCAACTGTGGAGGCGCCCTCTACATTCAATGGTTGATAATCAAGCAGTTGCTCAAACGGGGAGCTTATAGTTTGCACTCCAATGACTCCCCAATGAATTGCCTTTTAATGTGGATTAGTTTCCATTCTTCTCGAGAGATGTCGTTCGTTAAAATTATTTTTAGAGCGCTGGTTGACAATTGCTCTAGCCTCGAGAGTCTTGCCTCTTGCCACATGGCTCAGATCACGAAATGGTTTTCGTGTTTTTCTTTGATATTCAAGTATATAATTTGTTTTGTAGGATTTTTCTATTAACTTTTGTCTTCCTTATTTCTGCATTGTTAGTGTTTGTTCGTCATTTGTGGTTGTTCTTTGCAACTTTATTATTATAGTGTACCTCAGGTATTTAACTAAGCACACAATTTAAAACCATAGTATATTTATATAGGGTATTGTTTTCTTATTCTTTTGACTTTTTTTTTCTTATGTAATAGGTAGGTAAGTAGGTTTCAAATGAGTCAAACCTTTTTTCTTTTTTTAATGATTTAAGATAGTTACTATCTAAGTAAATAATATGATTCGTCATATTTTTGTAACGTTTTTATTATTTTGTATCATTGGTACTAAACACATAATTTAATTGCATAGTATTTTTATATTGGGTTTTGGGTAGTGTTTAATTATTCTTTTAACGTTTTTTTCCTTATGTAGCACATATATACGTTGGCTTCAAATAAGTCTAACTTTTTTTTTTCATAGTTGCATATAGTATAGTTACTAATCTAAATAAATAATTTGATTTGTCATGGTTTAGTACAACATGGGTACTCATTTAAACACATAATAAAAGTGCGTGGTATTTTTATATTGGGTATTGTGTTGAATAGTACATTTATACAGAGGTAGCCTGAGCAACGCCGGGCCACGCAGCTAGTTATTAATATAGTAGTTAAGACAGAAAAGCAATGGAATGCAAGTGAACTTTGTAAAGTTTAGAGGAAAACGTGTGCTAAGAAAACCTAGGGTAGACTTTCATTGGAAAGTTTTTCTAACCGCGCTGAATACAGGGCAGCCGAGAGCCGAGGCGCGCTCCTTGTCAGTTTGGACGTCGGGCTCCCTTATAAAATTTATGCTCAACAATACAAAACAAAACTACAATACAAAGACATACAATACAATACAACTACAATGCAAATGCATTTTCAAAACAAAACTTATAAAATTTGTACTCCTCCAGTTCTGTGTTGGGTCCCCGCAAGTGCCGGGCCCTAGTTTCCGACTATGCTGACATTTGCTCCTGTCTGCCCTATGGTTGAATAGCAGCTATTACAAGTAGTACCATCTCTTGCCACGAACTAAAAGAAAGTTCCTTCCAACCATTTGTGGCAGTGATCTCCAAATTTTTAATTTTTTTCACTTATATAATTTGATACTATAGTATCTGAAATTGTCGCTGTAGCTGTTCTACACCTATCATCAAGCATTTCTACATTTTTAAAAAGTCAATGTCTGTCTGTCCCTGTTCGATGTCCAGATGAATCTATAATATTTGCAGGCTCGAAATTCGGGATATAGGTTAGCTTAAAATCTCGGATAATGCACCTCAAAGCGCTTTTTTTTTTTTTTTAAATATTCGGGCTAGAAAATTTTAAATGATTTTTAAACGTATCGCTGTAGCAAAATTTCCTGCAATTCTTGAGCGAGCCATATTGCACAGCACGCATGCGCTGAAGGACCGAAAAGCAAATCTAACTTTAAACCAGAATATAAAACGAACGGCGTAAAAAATAGAATGAACTGTCCAACCATAGCTAGTTACTTCATTGATGAAAAATTCTGGTCTTTATTTTCACTTTTTCATCCTTGAATTATATTTAAAGCCAAGGAAGATTTGAAATATTCAATTTCCCGATCAAAAGGAATAGGGTGGAGATTTGTTCGTTATATCTTGTCCTCTATATAGTTCTGATTTAGCCCTTAATGATTTCTCTATGTCTCCAAAGTCGAAAGATAACCTCCGGAATAGCCTTCCTCACGTTCAGAGGCTTTGGTGAAACTTTGGAAGCGAGTTTGAAAGATGTGTCCAAAAATGGCTTTCAGAATGTTTTTGAAGACAGGAGAAAAAAAGACAAGCGAATTGGAGACTATTTTCAAAAATCTCATTGAAGTTTAGAGAATTAATTCGCAGAATTATCCTTTATTAATTTGTGATCATTCTTTCTTGAGAAAGCCTCTTGGATTCGAGCACCACGAAAGTGGACGTCTGACAACTCAGACAGCTCACTACAGTTGAAAGAACCATAAATCAACATTTTGATATTTTTGATCCAGACCAAGATCCGGACAACTCTCGATCCAGCACCTCCAAAGACATTGATTTGTTTCTGTTGCATTGCAATCTTCCTTAGGCGCGAAATGGGAAATTGTTGTGCGACATTGTTCAGATGTCAAGCAGCTTAATGGTGTATTTAACACACCCAAACGGCTTAGATAAACACATTTTGCATTCAAAAAAAAAAAAAAAATCTCTGAGCTTGAACAGTCACAAAAGCAACTTTTTTTTTAAACACTTGAACTTCACATGTCTTTAAAAAAACATCAAAGCAAACGGAAGTTTTCAAGTTAATTTTTCAACTAAAAAAAAAAAAAAGCTAGCGTTTATTTTTATCTTTATGTCTTCGTTGATAGCCACTTTAAAACTTTCTCTTAACTTCTGTTGATTGATGGGAAAATACGTTTTTAATACTACTACTCACTACCGAAGGAAAAAAGTGACTCTTTTGCAATTGCCGGGGCAGTGAAAGCCACTGAGTCGTGCATTAACTTTTATCTTCCCATGGCTCACAGAGTTTTTTTTTAAAGTCATACCTCTACCGCTAATCTCTTGCGAGAGGACTAAAGCTCGTAATGTAGTATCCGAAACATGATGTTAAGTAAACTGGGGGAGAAGTCTTGGCTTTCCTTAAGATAAGTTGCAATTTAAGTAGTTGCAAAGCAAGTAGTTCTGTGCGGAAATGAGTTTAAGAGCGAGAACAAGATACGAAGTGCATTTCCGTTCTGCTCTCTATTATCTAAATAAGATTCTAAATAGGGATGCGAAAGACACAAGCAATATTTGTATTTTTAACAAGCTGCAGTCATAGGCGGCTAGTGTACTAAAAAAGTGGGGGGGGGGGGTCAGAAGAAATGTGTGGGGGTGGGTAAAAAGACAGCACCTTCGAAAAGTTTTTTTTTTTTTTTTTTGCAAAATTTGGCTATATTATTGCATTTTAACATTATCGATTAAATGACCTCTATAACATGCGGAATATGGTCAGGAAAATCAACCAGATCATGTATGGCTAAAATAGACATTTCCCCTTACGACTAAAAATTCCATTTTTATGAAACAACATGAAAAAGGTTGGAATTTTCAGCTTTTATTTTAGTGAAATAAATAAATCCACTGAGTAAAAAATCATTTTTCATTCGATTATTACTTTTTAACCGTGAAAAGTGAGGAGACAAGGCTCCCTCACTTCTTCCCCCTCCAGCTATCGAATAACTTTATTATACAGGGTGTCCGAATCAAATCTACCGAATTTGAACAACCGATTAAAAGAAGTTCAAGCGCTATGAGGATGGTAGTGGCCAAATTAGACAGTTGGATTCTTAGGGCCGAATTCAAGTAAAATACCATTGCAATCGCTTCGAGGCGATTGCAATAGACCAAAATTGCAATCGCTACTGGAAGTCGAATTACATTAGAATTGCATCTCGTAGCGATTGTAACGCTTCACTTGAATCCAAATTTAGGAATTTGCAATTGCATTGGTGAGTTGCGATCGTCCGTGTTTCACTTGAATTCCTGCCTTAGCGTTTGCTGGCAATTTTTTTCCCCTCGCGTCAGACGCCCCTACCCCTTTTATGATTGAACAAAGGGAAAAATAACGTCCTCGTAAGAGAAGGCACAAATTGTTTTCTAGTATGCAATGCAGAACACAAACCCGTAATAACAGTGTAAAGAATGTTTCGGACAGTGTGTAACAGAAATTCACCCTAGAAAAAGGGCACTGAAAAGGCACGAAACTGTTCTCGATACGGGAAGTGTACAAGAAGGGCTACTAAGACAGCTCAAAAAGCTACTAAGCGATCTCAAGTCTACTAAAGGAGTTCACATGGAAGTTACTGTTTATTTTACTAATTCTTTGTGTGTGAGTATTGACATCTAATTTTACAGTATCTTATGCTTTTAAACACTCTGTCAGTGGCGTAATCTAGGGGGGGCATAGGGGGGCAAGTGCCCCCCTACTTTTTTTGGTCCAGGGGCAGAGTTATTATTTTGCCCCCCTAGTTTTTAAGTGAAAAAAAAATTTTTAATTGTTTGTCAAATGATGCATACCTTCTTTTCAAACGAGAAAAAATGTAATTTCCTAAATGTAACCATTGTAGGAAAAGACGGGACACAATACAATACAATACAATACAAATGCGACGACCAGCAGCAGGCTCTGGGCCCAACTGGGCTGGTCCTAGTCAAATTAAAAACACCAATGAAGATCAATTGCCTTCTTAAAACTATCTACTCCATTGCTCCTTACCGCCTCTTCCGGTAAACTGTTCCAAGTTCCCACTTTTTTAACACAGAGACAGTCTCGGTACAACGAAGCAACCTCTCTTCCTGATAGCAAGCCCCCACCCCCTTTTCCTTGGAAACTGCTTTTAAGCAATAAATAAGGTCTGATTTTATCCATAAGACCTCCCTAAATATACATGGTCAAACATCAAAGGGCCCTGAAAGGACAAAATCTGTTTAATTTACGTTGCTTAAGGTATCTTTGAAAAAAGCAATTTGAATGAAAAAAGATGATATAAAATATTTTTGGAAAAAAAAATTGAACCGACTTCGGAACTTCACTCGGCAAGTGCTCTAAAAAGTAAAAAATAATTTTATTCTTTGAACACCATCGACACTACATTTAAACATAAGTTTTGAAGTCGGTGCAAAAACACTATATAGAATCATACGAAACTATAATTTAACTATATATATAAATTGCAATGAATCCAAGTTCTTTAATCGCATTCGCATACACTACATTGACAACCACATATTTATGCAATGGTACAAATATTCAGCTCTTAATTTTCAATGGTTTCTCTGAAAAATGTTGGCAAAATGTAGATAAACATCATTTCACCTATAGTTTTTGCACCGACTTCAAAACTTATGTTTAAATGTAGTGTCGATGGTGTTCAAAGAATAAAATTATTTTTTACTTTTTAGAGCACTTGCCGAGTGAAGTTCCGAAGTCGGTTCAATTTTTTTTTCCAAAAATATTTTATTTTATTCTTTTTAGTGTAAATGTACATATGAAATAAGGTAATGTTTCCATTACAAAACTTCACCTAATTTGCTTAAGCAAATGCTTTATAAAATAAACTATGTAAGGAAAAAAAGAAAGAAAGTATCAACCCGTCTAAAATTTTAAACGATTGACACAAAAAAATAATTGTTATTCTCTTGTATTTATTTGTGTACTAGTTTAATCAAAGGCTAAATATTAATGGCTTTTCAACTAATTTATATTTCAAAACAACACTAGATGCTGGCGATTCATAAAATTTTACGACGTATTACGTACGTGGCACGCTAATGAGTTTCATGTTTGCTTCAGTTAAGCCTTCATTCAAAATTTTCATTATCATTATAATACACTGCTCGACATTGAAAATGCAACACCAAGAAGGAGTGGTCAGAAATTCATGCAAATTTTACCGTAGACGCACGTCACTGAGTTATGCAAATGACATGAAATGCGCAGCTCTCCGACGCACGTGAAGTAAGATATAAGAGAATGAAGTTGAAAAGTGGGCTATGTTCATGTTGGTTTTTCTGCCAGACTAATTATCGGAGAAATTTGGTTTTTGTCTCGAAGGATACGTGCGATAGGAGGAAATGCCACGCCGTCCTCAACGAAGACACTTCCAGCATATAGACGACTTTACAAGGGGTATGGTGATCGAACTGAGAAGGGGAGGTTGGTCCATACGTCAAATTGCAGCTGATACCCACATGGATGCAAGCACTCTGCATCGGCTGTGTCGGAGATGGTTGGAAAGAGGAAATGTAGCCACATTGAGGGGTGCAGGTGCAGCCAGAGTGACGTCAGACCGCTTGGATCGACGGATTCACCGACAAGCTGTGGCGGACCCGCAAGTCACTTGTACGTCGATTCTGCAGCACGTGCAAGGTACCCTGGATGTTCCTGTGTCGACCAGAACCATTTCCCGTCGACTGGTTGCACGTGGCCTGCAATCACGGCGCCCGCTAAGACTGCCATTGACCTCACAGCACAGACTCCAACGTTTGGAATGGTGCCGGACCAGAGCGACGTGGATGGCAGAATGGCAAACCGTAGTGTTCTCAGATGAATCCCGCTTCTGTTTGTCCAGCAATAGTCATCGCATACGTGTGTGGCGTCGACGTGGAGAAAGATCGAATCCGGCAGTAACTGTGGAACGCCCCACAGCGCAACAACGTGGCATAATGGTTTGGGGCGCTATTGCATACAATTCCGTATCACCTCTAGTTCGTATTCGGGGCACTATGACGGCCCAACGATATGTAGATAATGTACTGCGGCCGGTGGCAATCCCCAACCTTCAGGGTCTGCCAAATGCAATTTTTTAACAGGATAACGCCCGGCCTCACAGTGCTCGAATCAGCCAACATGCTCTACGAGGTGTACAGATGCTTTCCTGGCCACCATACTCTCCTGACTTGTCACCAATCGAACATGTGTGGGACGTGATTGGACGCCGTTTGCAGAACCTGCCACTGCCTCGTTCAGAGGACGAACTGTGGCAAATGGTTGAAAGGGAATGGAGTGCCATCCCTCAGGACACCATCCGCAGGCTTATTGACTCCATGCCTAGACGTGTTTCTTCGTGCATTCCAATAGTAGGTTCGCGGTGGTCCTACTTCTTACTGAGCCGACGCCGTCCTCGCTCTAAATTTTGCTTATTTATTTTGAAATAAATATCACTTATTGTTCCATGCTGTCTCTGTCTTCTTACCAAATTTCATCAATTTCTGACCACTTCTTCTTGGTGTTGCATTTTCAATGTCGAGCAGTGTAACTGTTTCATATCAATCACGTTTTGTAACAATGTATTTCATATTTTTAATCATTTAGGACAAATCGCTTTAAATTTGAGCAAAAATTTGGAGATTTTCCTCACTTACTTCAGAATTCCTTTATCAAAACTTATGTAAATTAAGACTAATAAAACCTGAAATATTACGAATCAATTAGTACCTGGTATGACTTTCAGTTCGTTGGAGTTAAGGAGAAAAAAGCAGGACATAGAAAGATACTCGGTTTAAAATTTTCAAAAAGACCATAGAAATGAATTTCATTATGCAATCCAGAGAAGCCTGGCGTTCAAAATGGTCATTATTACGATTACTGTGATCCCAATTTCTTTTTCGAAAGATTTCTGCAGGTTCCCGTTATCGAACCCGGGCCACGAGAGGATGGGACCAATCGGAAAGAAAGACCTTTCTAACAAAAAAGAATTTTTGAAATCGGTCCAGGCATCTTCGAGTAATCTTGTAACATACCGAAAAAAAAAAAAAAAAATTCTCCGACGAATTATATAACCTCCTCCTTTGTTGAAGTCGGTTAAAAATTGCATAATAAAACAATACTTGTAGCTGATACTTGAAAGTTGTTTGGCAAATTTAATTGATGTTTTTCTTTTTCAATTTCTTTTTATTATTTTGTAAAGAAACATTTACATGACATTTTTTAAAATAAATGTTACAGTACAGCCCCCCCCCTCCCCCTCGACTCTGATTCAGATTAGCCCTCTCTCTGTTTTTACTTCCCTTTTTTTTAAATCGCAACACTGACAATCCGCTGTAGTTATTTAGATGTAGCCGAAGCCCGGAACACAGTTCTGATTCCATTGATTCTACAGTTTGAGCTGACCTACGATGGACATGATTCCCTTGAGAGCCGGCTTCTGAGTTGACGCTCAAGGTAATCTTTCAGCTTTGACGGTGCCTTGGATCCTTGATGGTTGCGTGGAAGTCAGTCCCTTTAAAGTTGTGAGAAGGACTTGAAGCTTATCTTGCTATAAAGAGTTAAGATAGTGTTCTTTAACATCTGTCATTATTTATGGAAGCTATTGGCTATTATTAGTTTCTTCCACTATTATATGGATCAGACTAAGATCTAGATCAGACCACCATTGGAAGGCGTATGGGAATATCTAACTCTTTCCCACGATTTTTTCACTCAAGTTATGAATAACTGGACGCCGCAGACAACAAAAATTTCTCATGAATGGAAAGGTACAGCTACTTGACTTTGTCGGATTACCTTTGTCGGGTTATTTCTATAGGTAATCCGGTAACCTTTAGTACTTTATTTATCGCTTCACAATATGTACGTGTGTTGTCGGATTGCCTTTGTCAGTTGTCGGATTATTAATTAAGTTAATTTTTATTGCTTTACTATGCATGTGTGTGGTATACCGCAAAACTAGGAGGCATGTACAGACTGTCCCCGGTTAATTAGCAAATAGAATGTCTAGTCTATCTGAGCATCTGTCACAGCAACATATATCCCACCAATCGAAAAAATTGTCCTTAAAAAGATGCACGCCTACACATTGAGCCCCTGTTAGTTAGGATACGCTGATTAAACTAATTTTGAATTTTGATTGGAAAAAGACAGTCCACTTGTTGATTCGGTTCTACAAGGGTATAGGGCACGTCAAGCCACTAGTCAATACTAGAGTTTAGAATTGCAGTGTCAGAAGATCCATCTCCAGTTTCCTCCAAGTTTGGCAAAGATAAAAAGTTACGAAGTAGAAGATAATAGATCTCTAACAAATAGGTTAGTCTTTCTACTTTTATCTCTTAACATTTTGTCTAAATATTTACAGTCACCAAAAATAAATTATAACAACGTATCAAAAATGGTCAAGGAAACAAAGAGTATCATAAAAAATCTTAGAACAGATCAAGAGTTTGAAAATTTGTGGAAAACTACTTCCGATCTTTCTACAGCTATGGGATTTAAACCTTCCCACATTCAAAGACACAAGCGTGTGCCCCAGAAATTAGGAGGCGGAGATAAACAATCTACAACTACTCCGAAAGACCACTATAGAATCGAAAATTATTTTAAAGTTTTAGATGTAATTATTAATGAAATTGAGCAATTGTGGCGTTTTCAGATGTCTTGACAGAAAATGAACCTAGAATCCAAAGTTTGGAACTGATTTCCAATTTGTACGGTTTAAATTTAGAAGAAATCAAAACTGAAGTTCAAATTTTTAATCGCATATTTAAAAGCTCAACAGAGACGGATAACTTGGAAAACAAAATCAAATACATTAAGCAACACGATATAAGAAATGGATTTATAAGTCTTCATACATTGTATAAAACTTTGAACACCGCATCAAGTGAAAGAAGCTTTTCTTCATTAAAAAGACTCAAAACGTATCTGCGCTGCACAACAGGGCAAGAAAGATTATTAGACCTTGCGTTATTGAACATTGAAAGGGACATTATAATAGATAAGGATGCTGTCATCAATGCATTTTCTTCAAAGGCAGAGTCAGAGATGAAAGGAAGGCGCCTTACCCTTCATTAGTGCTTGGTTGAATATGTTTTTTTTTTAAAATCAGATTTATACTTGTTTTCACGGTTTATATATTTAATTTGTAAATTTAAACTAATTTTTATTTCCTTTTTGCTGTTTGGTAAATACATGTAACTTTTGATTACACATTTTATTTTATAGCTTTTGATATTCCTGACTTGTTGCGCACGTTATGACTCAGTGTATGTAAATTTGATTCTTAGAGCAGAGATTTTTTGTATAGCATGGATTAAAAAACCAGTAAGAACTGAGATTGATTTTAGAAATCGATAAGATTTCAAGACCTACCTGTTGAAAAAAAAATGGAAAGAATAAATTTTTAGTTTAGGAATACGGAATGGTTGTTGCCAAACATATTGAGTTTTTCAGTGCAATAAATTTTATTGGTTGAAATACAGTTTCGACTCGACGAGTCATTTCTCATTCTATGTTTATCACCCAGCTTTTCAATTTTTTTTAAATCTTAATTGATTCAGCTTTAACACTTTAAAGATGTTGGTTTCAAATCCTTGTGAAAGAAAATTTTTCTTCCAAATGTTACCAATGCTAATAAAACCTTTTGCTCCCAACAATGGTTAGATCAATATCGCTTTTACTAATTTATATTTCCTGAATTCATTAAGATTAGTAAATGTACTTCCAGAAGTTGACCGAATGAATGAACAATGCCTATTTCATATGTGAAATTTTAGCAACTAATCCCTCTGTAGATTTTCTTTAAGATGTACTCTCAGTAACAGAGAGTTAGATGTACTCTTCTCGTCTCTGTTGCTTTGTTCTGTTTTTAAAACATTTAACATTTTGTAAAAAGTTTTTCGATTTTTTGATTTTATTATTATCATCATCATCATTATTATTACTATTTGTTTATTTATTTATTTTTATTATGATTATTTTATTATTATTATTATCTTTTTTTTTTTTGAAAAAGTACATTTTGCATTATTTTAATTGAAAAAAGAAACCCTTGCAAAAAGTTTGCCCCCCCATTTTTCGAGGCCAAATTACGCCTATGGTAAATGATCAAATAACCAATCTTGACATCGACAGGAGAACAGCCACCACTCTCATCAGGCTAAGAACAAAATATCAAAAAACAATCATAAAAACATGAAAATTTCTGCTGATGGGACTAAAAGCTATCAAAACTGTGGCAACTGTCTCGATGAAAAACTCACACCATATCATGCAGGTTTTCACATCTTTAACTACCCTACAGAGAAAGATTTGTACTAACGTAATGCCTTTGATACAGCTAAGACTATACAAGCACGCCATGATTTGTAATGTTATAAAGATACGACACCAAACAACCAGCCAAATGATATTTTTATACTTGTTTTTAGTTTACTTAATTGAAAATATATCAAGTAACAAATGTACAGCGTATAAAATATTTGACAATCACGAGAGTTTAGGCCCTAGAACCGGCACTAGCCACTACGAAAACTAGTTCTGATTGCTGACACCAGCTATCGGCCTCTCATCAAAGTACAAGGAATGGTACTATCAAATACCGGAAGGATTCAAGCAGTATTGGATTCATAATCCTAAATTTATGTAAGCTGTACTTCAGAGTACCGCCAGGGCATAAAGGGTTAACTGAAATTTAAATAAAATGAATAATTACCTTAGGCACATATGAGGAAATGAACAGACTAAGGATGTATAAGTTTAATATTTTAAAGTTTTGATGAAAGCGCGTTTTCATTAAGTTAACTCTCATTGAAAAGTCTTTCTGAGTCGTGTTGTATATCAGCACTTAACGCGGCTATTGGAACTACATATATTGTATTAAAACAAACACGAGTTTTTCAAATCATTTGTACTATACTCAGTTACTTTAAAATAGGCGTATCAAATTTAGAAATTTTGATTTGTCTCCATGGAAACCGAACGAAATAAAACAACTCCGCTCTTTTTCTTCTGCACTGCTGTTGGGGTATTTCATTTATTTTCGTCTCTTCAAATTAGGTTTAGGGACCTGCTCCACATGAGCGGAAAACGCGACCGAAACCGAAGGCAGAAACCGAAAATCCGGGTACTTTCCATAGGAACACTATTTAATCCATTTTACGTTTCTGCTTTATTTTTCTGCTTTACGTTAATGTGGCGCTTGGCCCTTACGCTTTTATTTATATCTTCATATCTCAGTTATTTCTAAATGTTTTTAAAATTTTTTTAAATGTTTTTTAATGTGTTTTAAAAATGTTTAAAAAAATTTTAAAAACAGTTTCATAGGATGTCATTGTTTATTATACATTTCTGACTTTTGTCAAAATCACTTGACAGTTCTTGCTCTTATCTTATCATTTGAAATTTTAAATTTTATGTGTCTTGTTCTAAAATGCTATTAAAATTTTAGAAGTTTTCTATCCATTGTATTTTAGATGACTTTAGCTCTGAAATCTCTTCATTTTTAAATTAAACCATCGTTTGGCGCAGTATAGCCTACTAAGGCTCTTGCGCCAGTAAAATCAATACAACCAACCAATCTTAATGTTTTCTAACAAATCTAGACATAGATAAATGAAGCACATTTCTAAGAAAAAGCTGTGCTTTATTTATGTTGATTTTTCAATTAGTAGTTTATGCACAAAGCAATTTTAACCGTTTGCATTTAATCATTGCTGCAAAAGCTAAATGGAAAAAACTTCATAGCGTGGTAAATATGACAATTATAAGTTGAAAAGTGCGGAGAGTGGGAAATTAATTTCGCTTTTACATGGCAGCTCTCGTTACGCAGAGTAGTGTAGTTTTATCTGAATTTTAAATTCCAACACGTACGGGCCCTGCTCCACATCAGCGTAAAATGCGACCGAAACCGAAGGCAGAAACCGAAAATCCGGGTACTTTCCACAGGAGCGGGCTATGTAATCCATTTTACTTCTCTGCTTTATTTTTCTGCTTTACGTCAATGTGGAGCTGGGCCCTACAGCTCTTTTCTTTGATGTACTTTATATTTTTTTATTCCAAAATGAATAACCATTTTGCTGACTTTTTCTCATCTTTTTTAAGCAGCAAGAAAAAATAATTAAATTCTACCACCACAATAGAGCATTCTTGGTTTTTAATTAACTCGAACCACTGACTTTTATTAGTTGTCTTGTTAAAATAGTTGTTAGCTGTATTGATATGTCAGCATCAAATGCTTCTCGCTCTTTTTTTTATTACTTATGAAGATGGAAATGAAATTTATACCCGAACTGTACTGTAGTGCACATTTGGTGTTACTATTTGATTAGTATTACTTGAATATACTGTTAGGTGTGCACAAAAACAAATTTTTACATTTGATTTTGCTCTTTTTAAACAAAATATTTTGAACGACATGTCCAATACATTGCATTTTCTATTTCCCATTTTAGAAACAAAAAATCTGTTCATGCTTTTATCTTTTTTTACGGTTATTTTTTATTAATCAATTAATTTGTTTCGGAAGATATAAGTTGTTTTTTTTATTATTATTAATTTGCATTTAATATATTGTTTCTAAATTCGTCCTCTCAATTTGTCATACCGTTGTTGCGAAGCAGTAAAAGTCTCAAAGCATTTCGCCGTAATTGCTTTATTTTATTAAAACATTTAGCTAGTGCTTAAACATTTGCGCCGCACTGTATAAAATTAGTTGTTATTTCTAGTCATCTTTAGTTAGCGGCTGGTTAAGGCGACAAGGAACTATAATTTTTTTCTTTAGCAATTTTCAATGAATTTCTTTGAAATTTACAGCATAGCTATATGTTGCTAACACTAACACATATAAAAATTTTCATTGAAATATTGTAAAATTATTTTTTTTAATTTAAAAAATTTGAATTTTAACACTTTTTCTATATTAATCTTCGCGTCTGAAATTTCATCAAAATGACAAAATACAAGCAAAATGTGGAATATAAAACACCAGAAAATAAAACGTTGGGAGTACTTTTTCTATATATTGTGGCAAAAGTGAAAGAAAAAAGAAACAAACTAAAATCTACATTTTTTTTTGTAAAAAATATCCCTAATTCTTCATAGCAACTATATTCGACACAGCTAATAAAATAGAAAATTCCTTCCCAACAAAATGTTAACAAACTTCTTAAGTACATGGCAAAAATTTTTTAGCAAATTTAAATAATATTTTTTTACACTAGCAGTATGAAATTTGTAAACACGCGTAAAATTATGTTTTGAGAAAATCAACATTTACTGTTTTACTGTTGTGTATTTCATTATAAAATTAGCTTTTAATACAAATTCACACAAATAAGGTAAAGCTATTTATTTACAATAGCAATAACATGTATTTCAATCATATAGTTTTTAGAAATGTCATCAAAGAAAAACCAATTTTTTGACCATTTTTTGCTCATCTGAAAGTCCCTTCTCACCTTGAAATCTGTTAAGTCAACTCCTTCTTCAGCTGTATAAATTACAATATTTATCATTTTTTCATTTTCTACTTTTGTAAGTAATTTTCATCTTTCCACCAAAAAACAAAATTAAACGATATTTTTTTTTTTTTAGTATTTGCAATCTTGTATTGTTTCATTACCTTGGGATAAATTCTATGACGAGGAAGAGCTTATAAAAAATCATTCAAGATTCTCGTTTTATAAAGCGTATAAATACATTTGTGCAATAAATGTAGAGCATAAATACAACGTTAAAAAAGCATAAATATGCAGGGATACTGCAGACACGTGTTTCAGGGTTACAAGGAATGCCTTTATCAATGCAAAAAATTAGGAGCTGGTGGATGTTCATCGGATATCTGTACATCCATAAACTCACATTTTTTTGCGTTGATAAAGGCGCTCCTTTAACGCCGAAACACGTGTCTGCAGAATCCCTGCGTATCTGTGCTCTATATTCTCGTCTTATTCTGTCTTTTTTTTAATTATTTTTTTTATTTTTAAGTCATGAATGTATGAGCATGGCAGTGAATTAAATGATTTAGCACAAATATTTAGGATACTTTTTACATTTCAGCCGTTTTCCCTGTAGAAAAACTCTAGGCTCAGGAGGTATGATTTTGAACATAAAAGTCATAGTGGTGCAATTATTTTCGGATCCAATACTCAATATCGCGAACACCATAAAAAACACGATATGAAGTATAAAAAACACGCTTTCTAAGAGTGCGATTAACAAGCAATCTGTTTGATTACTCAAAAAATTAAATTTCTAAATAATTGTAAATTACTGTAATCTTAGGGTTGCAAATTGCGCTGAAAATAAATAAATGAATATTTTTTCCAGTAGACACAATAATATTAATTTTAAACATAATTTTTAAAGTCAGCACTGACCTGGTACGCTGCTTACTTAAAAAGTGGAGTACAACACCAATATAAATTAGAATGGAAATTATTTTCAGATAGTTTTGTATTAACAGCATGCAAGCGATTATCAAACAAAATCAAAAATGCATCCCATCGTCTAAACGCCGAACTAAACGAAAGAACAAAGGTTTCAAAACTATTTACTTTAGGACGATCAATTTTAATTAACTTTTTTACTACCCCAGCGGTATACATTAATTACTAAATGCATGTGGTATAACGAAAGCATATTTTTCACCTTAAACTGTAAGTGGTTGTTTTTCGTGGTTCACTAATTATTCAGAAATAGATATTGTTTGAAAAAAAAAATTAGGCACGTTAAATGGTGTAAAGAATGTTTTGTTCCTAATAGAATGTAATTTGTTTAAAAACTCTTTTATACAAAATGTGTAAAGATACCTTATGAAAACACTATTTTGTATATGCAGATGTTTGAGGTTATAAAATTTTCTATTAAACCACGAAATGTTTATTTTTGTTTTTGTCAGGACGCATTTTAAGAACTTTCAGTTCTAATAGAAAAACTGCAGCTTTTTTTTTTATCAGTCTTAATTTTTTCGCCTGCTAATCATATATTAATCGACTTTTATATTTATTCTCCCTTATTTCTGTTGTCATTATTACTGTTGTTGCAGTTCATTTTTTTTTTAAACAGTTAAGGTATTTTTTGAAAACCATATTGGGTTCCAAAATATGAGCAAATCAAACTGAATGCATGTGGTAATTTTATTAATAAAATGTCAGGATCGCATTTCTTGTATAAGATTTAAAACGAATTTGTATGGTGGCGCCATCTCTTGCCTTCTGGTTAATATAATTTTTTAACACTGTATTCCAAGCATTTAACTATCTTTTATGAAAAATATGAGTAAATTAAGAAGCAAAACCATTTGTTCCTGAATATCATAACTCAATACTTTTCACTAAATAACTGCCTCTACTATTTTTTTTTATATTTAATGTGCATACATTCATTAATGGTCGAACGGATCCTTGATCGATGTATTTGGAATTAAAGGAAAAAATCTTCGTGAAGCTTTGAAATTCGCTTCGTTTATCACTGAACTTTCTAATAATTTAATCAAATTTCGAACAAATTGCAATCTAGTACAAGGGGGGGAGCCGAAAGGGGGAGTGCAGGGGGAGATTTTTAACCGCTAGATAAAATGGTTCAAAAGAAGAAAAAAAAGGCTCTTATACCTGCAAAAACCATCGCCTCATAAAAGAAAATGTTTAAATGTTCTTTTTTTTTTGAATGCCACAAAAATAATGTCATAGAATATGTTTTCGTCGTGATTGGTAGCAGCGCATGACGTGAAATTAGTAAACGCATGAAATGATTGCATGCCATTTCCTTAATCACAGCAGAGAGTTACGGGTCTAATTTTTTTCAAAAAGCTAGTTTATCCGTGTCCCGTCTTTTAAACTAAAACAACGGCAAATTTTTTATTAAATATTCAAATAACATTTTTTCCCAGATTTGGGATTGTAAAAGTAGTACATTTTAAAAATATCATTCCAATTAAATCAGAGTTTTTTTTTTTTTTTTTGCATAGAGAGGAATTGTTTGGAGTTTTCGATTTTTTAATAACTGTTAGAGGTGTTTTGACGAAATTTATTGAGACTTTTGTCAAGCAAAATCATTAACTAGCTTCTAGTGTTCCGCTTTTTCGATTAGATTCGATCGTCTGTGAAAAATTATTACCATACACAATAAAAAACAAACAAAACAAAACAAAAAATGAATAAAATAAATAAATAAATTAAGATAAAATAAAATACACTAAAACGAATCAACACATACATATAATAATAATAATAATATAATATAATATAATATAATATAATATAATATAATATAATATAATATAATATAATATAATATAATATAATATAATATAATATAATATAATATAATATAATATAATATATTAATAATCATAATAATAATAACAACAAAATAATGAACATGAAGGATTTTCAATGTTATTCGTTTTTTTTTTTTTTTCTGTCTTAACACCAATGTACATTTAATGAATCATAGCTGAACTGGAACATAAAGTAAATATTTGCTGAATAATTGTGCTGCTTTTTAGATTGTATGAAAACAAACTTTCTTTCGAAATTCAATTCGTCAAGTTCATGAAAAGTTGTTCCACCACATATTCTACAAAAAATTTCATTTGAATAAAAAATTATTTTTGTGCCACATACGAGGCCGATTATTATTATTAATTTTACTTTTTTTAATTTGAAATGTATTATGAATGTGAAAATTTTCAAGTTGACGAAAGTACACGGCCAAAATGGAAGAAAATGAAAGGGGAAAAGATATTGAACAATATTTAGATCCATCAACTTTATTTTGAGCTTCCGCTATTTTTAAAAAACTAGCATTTTTTAAGTCCATGTGATATAGTTAGAAACTTGCTTATGAATGTGAAATCTAACTGAAGTAACATTTAAAATACACTTTTTAATGAATTACCATTTAGGAATTTAAAGGTGGCTCCAGCATGGTCCAACTACTAGACCGACTTTTTTAGTAGACTAATTAGAAAAGTCGTACAATCTTGCCAAGATCTAAAAGACACACACACATAAACGTAAAAAAAAATGAAGTGATTTCCTAGAAGTTGTGAGATGTCAAAGAATTGAGTACAGATCAACAAAACTTATGGAATATGTCTGAGGCTGTAATGTCTAGTTCACAAAATTTAGCAGAGGAACATTGGAAACATCTCTCACGAAGGATGGCTCACGATGGCAAACAAAGTCTTGAGATAATACATCGCAACAAGTGATTCAAGATTAGAACTAGCAGAATTTGTGATAAAGAGTTATGCACCCTGTTGGCTTACAATCAAATCTGGCCGTAAAGTTTGTCATTCATCCAAGCAGTTATTTTAAGATCATACAAACTATATGTACTTGGATGGCTTCCAAGGTCATATTACTGAGGTCATGGCCCTAAAATTTTAGTGATACAATTCTCACTTATCCCACTACACATACAATATGAGCTTTCAGTGCATAATTTTTTATTCACGTGAACAAAATATTACCAGTCTTTATTGAACATCCCTCGTATGATGGAGGAAGGAGAGATACAGAAAGTTGCATTGTGCAAGATAATATGATTATTATGTAAGATAATTGAATGTAAGATTGAATAAGCCAACCACCTTGTCTAGTGGTCAGAAATGTCTGAACGTGATCGAAACCTGGCTTGTGCTACGTACTTTCTCTCTCGCCTGTCATTGTCCTTTCTGTGTGTGAAAGTGTGTTATTAATGGAATCTTACCCTATAAACGGGTCCTTACGGCATGTATGTTGAGCTAACACAGTCTTCCACCTTAACCGTGCTCGTAAAAACGGTAACCGTACAAATGTGGCCTTAAATCGAGTAGATTTCATCTACTCAGCCTCAGATACCCGAGTGGTATATTAAACAACAACAACAGGAATGAATAAACCCCTTAGGAGGAATATATTCTAACTAAGATGGTAGGAAAGGGTAATCTAGAATCAAGGGTGGTTTCCTTTGATTCTGCCTTAAATGCCTAAAGTCAAAACTAAGACCAAAAGAATATTCAGTACAACATCGGAACAGGTATTGCAGGGGGCACCCTTGACCATGAGGAGTTCTCTACGCTGTACTTATAGAATTTTTTCTTCCAAACGGGTACTTGACACCTACCCACCCCACAAGCCAGCCGTATACAAGAGCGAGGTTTCTTTAACTTAGCAATATAGTAAATGGCGAGGACATAATTGTAGTCCAGTTATCCCCTGTGATTCTCTGGAGACAACTTTGTTTGTTGATAAAAAATACTTTGATTGTAGATAGACTAGCAGCGCAATTCATGACTAGCGTGTATGAGTACATGCAAAAAGGTTTTCGCATGAATATGATTCCACTTCCTCGATCAACAAAAGGGCAAATCCATGCATGTGTGGAAAAGCGTTGGAAAAATCAAATTACAGCAATGTGCCAGTTTTGCATATTTTTTTGGTTTTAAAAATGTTAGAAGTGTATTATATATACTAATGTTTTGTCAAGAATGTGGTATTTTTAGTTTTGGCAGCACTTTGAAGTTGGAAATGGAATATTTAACTTTTGGTAAAGCAAATAATCAATCTTTGAACAGTGGTAAGTTTAAATTTTTTTCTTTAGATAACTGCTTTAAAGAAAGAATATTGATTATTACACTTTAATTCAACATTGTGAATTGCTAAAACGAATGTTTTCACTTAAATTAAGTGATTTATATAAACTTCAAAAATGCACAGTTCTATGTAACGTAAGTTACCTAAAACATGTTAAAGTTCATGTTGTGCATAAAGAAAGGGCAATGCAATGTTAACAACGCTATATATTCTACCTTATAAGTGTGCGTTAAGCAAATAGTTAAAGTTTTTTTTTAATATTGTTAATTTAATTTTTTGTGCTACAATCAAAACATGTAACGTAAGTTACCGACACATGCAGGTAATGTAAGTTACCTAAGTAGAAGTTAAATACTTGTGTTTATAAAGAAAGTAAATTGTGAAATAAGTCTATGTGGTTAGTAGAAGTAATTTATTCAAGAATTCTTTTAAATGTACTGTATTTACTTAATTTAAATTAATCATATTTCTTAAAATGTCTCTATTTGTTCATAAGATTACAATACACCTCTATTATAAATTACATGCTTATTTTTGGCTTTTAAGATATTAGTTATCTCTGAACAATATCACTGCATTCTGAATATTTAAGAGGTGATTTACTATAAATTATTCAAAAATGACTTCTGCTGCTATGGTTTAAAGTTTTGATATATGTTTTGGAAAAAACAAATATAAAAATATTTTATCTTTTAAAGGTAAAATATATTTATTCTGCATTAAAATGCCACTGAACTCTGCAGAAAGATGCGCTGTAAAAGTCACTCTTGATAGTATTGAAATATGTTTGAAAAAGTAAAATTTATCAAAACTATTTTCTGAAGATCCGCACATTGACAATCAACATTTAAGAACTAGAAATGAACAAACTGTGGGGCTTCGTTTAGTTAAGTATTTCAAGGAACAAGAAGAAAAAACAGAGATAAAAGCCGTATAATGGTGCGTGAAGAAGTACGAAAATACATTGTATCCTTGAGTTGTGACGATTATTGAAGAAAACGAGTTTAAAGTAAAAGTAATTGCTGCTGTTGGAACCTATTATAAATGGGCAGAAACGAGAGATGAAATGTATTATGAGAAAGAAAACGTGATTCGAAAAATTAAACCTACCTGAACTTGTTAATAACAGTGTCAAGTTTGTATTTAAAAGTCTTATGTTACGTACTATTTTTGGTTGGTCATTGAATTTGGTATTAAATTTCTATAAATTCAATTCATAAATGTTAATTTTTAATATTTTGATCTAAACTAAGCTGTAATTTTCATTCATTAATTTTTGTAATAAAAATTTGCTTCTAAGCAAATTTTGTAACGTAAATTATCCAGTCAAAAAATCCCATAATTCTCAATTTTTTTAATATTTTTTTTTAATTTATGAAAATAAATTCCTACGCATTATAAAGAACTGATAAATAACGCTTCAAACAAGAAAACAGCTGTAATAGAGCAGAAATTTGCCTTAGAACCAATTTTCATATTATGTCATTCCCTTTTTGTGTAACGTAAGTAACTGCCTTATTTTTGACTGCTAGATTTTGTAAAATTTAAATGCATCGAATATTTTTGTATTTTAATTTTCCATTAGACTGTTATTTTCATAGAATGCTTTTATTCAAGGTTTGTATCACAATATTTGTCTGTACTGAGGTGCTAAATGCCTGAGCGTTAGTCAAAATGTAACGAAAGTTACCGTGGAATTGCCCAAAAGAGAACTACTGCAAAGTTTACCTTTTTTAAAGTGATAATCTTTTATTCTATGTTAAAATATGTTGATGAATAACTGAAAAACGTTGCAAGGTTCAACTTAAAAAACTGTCTTAAATGTGTTATTGCTATCAGCAAATAACAAGAAAGATTTTTCAAATTACATTTTGCCAAATATAGTTTTCCTTGTATGTGCTTTTGATTAAAAAACTTTGTTTTTTATGAGGAAGGGGGTAGAAAGTAATGCTTGATTGCAAAAAGTAAAACCTATCACAAACAGAATAAATTTGTTTTCTTATTCAAGAACGCTATTTATTTCAAAATACGACGCAATGTATTTCAGATGCTGTCGAAAAATTGGAGTGAGTAACTAATTTGAAGTTATGTCTACATTTTTATGAAGGAAAATTTCTTAATGGTTCAGTTATTTCTTGAAGTAAAATATTTTTCATTAAATGATTATTTTGGCAAAAATAAAAAACGTGGTAGTTAGGAAACAAACTGAAGTTGAAATGCAATATGTTTTTTATTTATTTATTTATTTTTTACTATAATAACGTAGATGAGTCATACATGGCCGGAGCTCCTAAGGTAGACCATACAAAAAAAAAGTGGGGATTAACTTCATTTTTTCACAAAACTGCATTTTACAACATGTATTTACTACAAAGGACTGAATTTGAAGAGATTACCTTGACTAGTTGCCAATACATGCAGCAATTTTATTTTTAAAGAGGAATAGTTTTCATTTCTAGGTAAAGAAAATATTTTAATTTACATGCGTTTGAACTCATGTTATTTAGAGTTAAAGTACGTTTTCTAAAAGATGCTTTTAGACTTTACCTTTAACTATATCAATTTTTATTCATTTTAACTATAGGGTCATTCCATAGAAATGTCAACCTCAGCCGAAGGAAAAAAAAATACCGAAGTGAAAAAAGGATCAAATAAATAAATAAATAATAAATAAAAATCATGCAACATAAGAAGTAAAAAAAAACTGAAAAGGTATTGTAATTATCACTGAGATTAGTCATAATAAATAGTTTGTAGTGGTGTTTAGTGCTTGTTATTCGATGGTTACGTTAGTCACACTCCATCTTGAGTAAAAGTGACACTTAAGACTAAAAAAAATTAAGATTTAATAAATGTGTTTTATGTTTTTAAAAGCCAACTTTACACATTTTTCAAATTTATCATTCAATTTTTAACACTTGCTTAACTTTGAGAAATTTTTGCCTCACAACATGAGCATTCATTTTCAGGATTGCAAAAATGTTACGTTAGTCACGCTGCTATTTTGGTTGAAAAAATATCTACTGTCAGTAATTTTGTTTTAAATTCTTAGCAGAAATGATACATAGATACCATGTACATTGTAAATCCACCAGCATAACTAAAAAATATTTTTTATCCGTTAAGTTACAAGTAAAAACAGTTACAAAATCAGCTCTGAATGTTACGTTAGTCATTATGGAATAACACTATAGTAACTTTAATTCATTTTGACAAAATGATAATTTTGCATTGTGCAAACGATCACCACGTGTAAATCAATGCAGTGAGGTAATTTTTGTTGCTGCACTGTACTATAGGAGTGTTTCACAATACCCACCTTATTCAGCTATGTTTTTTTTCTTTCTTTCTCTCTCTCTCTCTTTTATGTTTTTTATAAGAACAAATTAAGCTATGACAACTTTGGATTGAAAATATCTTAATTGTTATTTTTTCCTCACATGACATAGTGTTAATACATAATTAGTTGATAGCGTTCTAAATAAGCCCTCTAAGACGAACTACTTCTATGAATCTTAAGATAAAATATACGTCTTCAAATTTAAAAGCATATTTGTTCAAAAACGTTTGAATGTTTTAATTGCATATTAAGGCGAAAACAAAAAGAAACAAAATACCAAGAAGTGATTATAAGAGCTTCATGTGATTGACCATATCATTTATAACACAATGAATCTTATAAATAATGAATAGTTTATTTATTTCCCAATGCCAAATTCCTCTAGATATACCTAGTTTTTTTAGTTTTAGTTAGTTTAAAAGGGATTTCTTTTGATAAATGACCCTTACCAAAATAATTTAAAGCGTTT
>JAXGGA010016329.1:0-26902 GCA_038373865.1 Uloborus plumipes | reverse complement strand
GATAAATCTCGAATTACCCTGTGTATATTGATTTCTTTCACAAGTGTTTGAAGAAATACTATTCTTAAAAGAAAGAATTACCATCGTTTCCAGAAAACATGGTGATATGACATATGAAAAGGTGCGTCCGCTGTACCAGTGAAAATACAGAAAAGCCATAAGCAAGGACCAATATCATGCTATAACCTTTTTCATGCTGTGACCAAATTAGCACAAGCCGGTATGTGGATGTTGTTGTTGTTGTTTAATGTTGATGGTGATAAAGGACCGGCCTGTCATGCAACCTGCTTTTTATTTGCCATGCAATCTGTTCGCCTGAATTTGACGACCACAAGTAGCTCGATTTAACACTTGTTGGTGGCTGTTTCCCGTATTTTCGCAAGAAGTCAATAAATTAGCATTTTCTTAGAAATGGATTGCTATTTTTAGCACACCTTGATAAAAAACATTTTAACAGCAGAAAATGTGATGGAGCCAAAGCTAACAACAAATGACAAGGCATAGGTGGCTCACTCAGTAAACAATTCTAAGTCACAAAGAGTGCCCATTATTGGGGGGAGGGGTCATAACGGGGACTTCGTCATTGAAATTTTAAGGAGACGTTTTAAAGTGTACTTTAGTTTTTTTATGGAAGGGTACTCTAATGTAGTATTTCAAAAAGTGAAAAATCGCTCTTGAGTGGTAGCGGGCACTCATGGCAAGTTCAGATTTAACAAGATAAGCAGAAGTAGAAAGAGTCAATGAAAAACATATCCTAGTCCGGATGAATCATATAGCAAATCTCATCAACTAAACTGCCCATACACAGTTAAATCTTAACAGTTTGTAAAGGATGCGAATTAAGGAGGTGCATGTAAGTTCTAAAGCTGACACCCATTTTGCTTCTTCTTTAAGAAATCTCGCCAAGTCTCATAGCGTCATTAAAACGGTTGCAGAATTTATCATGGAAAAGTACCTTATAGCTCCCCCCCCCCCCCCACTTATCGCCAAATTTTTTGACGCCAAAGACTAAACATCATAATTGGATCAAAAATAACTTGGCAGCATATAAGCAGCTTTTACTCGAGTTCGGACCTAGGGGACTTTTTCAGCCCTATGATTGGCTGTTTGAAAATTTTTATCATGCGACGTTATTATAGTATTGTTTGCCATCTTTCCGAATATATTTCTAATTTGTCTTCAGCTCTATCGGAATTAGCATGAAGAAATAAGGTATAACTTTGATATACACCCCCCCCCCCCCAGAAATTAAGCACCAAATCAGGCACTCCTTTACCGACTTTTTAGGGTTGCTGTTCCTCATTTTGGTGTTGCCAATTTAGGTTTTTTCAGCTTTTAAGTTTTTGCGGTTGCCAAATTTAGTATTTTCTTGCATTTTATACTATTTTTTGAGTTTTTTTTAAAAGTTTTGTGGCAACAAATTTTTTGTGGCAACAACAAAAACATGTATCTTGCTTGGCGAGAAAGAAAAGTCGCCAAATTTCCGATTTGGGGGGGGGGGTATATCAAAGTAGTTCCGGAAATAATGTCTTTAACTAAATGTAGCTGACAGAAACAACTTTCTGGTTTCCAATCCATTTCATCCCTTTATGAAACTATTAAATACTTCCTTTGGAAAGCTATGCTTCGAAATAAAAAAAAAAAAGAGGCGCCATTGCTGCGGACTCTTGCTGGTGGGCTAAATTAACTTCAGTTACCAGTTTATTGGCACTCTCAGCTTCAATGGGATGTCATCTGCCTCCAGCTCGGTTATTGGGATGAATCCTAGTTTAAGGTCCGGCGATAAATTATTAAATCTGGCAACCATTAGATTTATGGTTTCTAATTTAGATTTATGGTTTTCTGGCAACCATTTATTAATTCTGCCCACAGTCTGAAAAAATCGCCAAACCCGGATCCTAAAGTAGGAATTTACCGGTTATTGTCTATTCCAGACTGATGAGTTATGATAAGGACGAAACGCAGTCCCTGGTTTGCAAAACCGGGCTGTCGCTGTATTGCACGTATCAAATGTTAAATTTAACCCTTTGTTTCGACTAGTTGGCGAAAACGAAAACGCGCCAACTGTTCTACGTTATGATAACTTCTCGGATTCAAGCTATTACTACACCTTCAAGCTCCGCTTTTTGTTGCAAAAAAAGGCCACGCAAAACTTCTTGCCTCCTTTCAGCATCAGCGAATTGCCCCGAAATTCTGCTTTCCGCCAATTCTCTCAGATCTTTTTTCATTTCAAGCTGGTCTTGCACCTGATGACACTCTTCTGCTTTATCCTGAAGCACACGCTTCAGATAAGCTACGCAGGCTTCCTTCTGATCAACCTCATCTTTCCATCGCTTCTTCCAGTCTTCCAGCTCCACCCTTTTCAGTCCCACTTTCTCAGTTCCCGCCTGTAGTTTTTGTTCCAGCTCTTCTATTTTAGCCATCAAGAGCTGCTTTTCGGTGGGCTTTTTCTTACCTGCGCTTTTCTGCTTTCCTTGTGCTTTCCCTTTGGCCTTTTTCTTAGCCATTTTCTCTCAGAACAGGTAATTTATGTTTGCAGTTGATAGTTGGAGTGAATAAAATAGTCAGCTAATAATAAACAGTTGACATTCACCAAGGCCTACAGACCATATTTTTTTCAAACTGAATTAAAATATAAATCTTATGAGAATTAAATACTGTTCAAGTAACTATAGGAATAAAGCTTCTGTGAGGAATATGGGAAGCTGACTTGAACATAGATTGTTGATTTTCTCCCAGTTATTTCAAATAAATCTGGAGATAAAGTTTTTGTTATTCTGCTTCTGAAAGAGACGTGAAAATTAAAATACAAATCAAATCCCCAGGGCTTCGCGTAATTTGCTTGACATACAATATATGGGATAAATACTGAAACCTGTAATGAAAACTTTCAGAAAATCTAAAGTAAAGCCACTATTGGATGGCCGACCCGTGGCACGGGGTGCCACAGTGTGGCTTTGGCACTCTGAAGCAATAAGAGTGGCACGCGAAGACTCAGTGAACAATTTTAAGAGTTCAGAAATTATAGTAGTCGTTCTAAGGAAATTTGTTGAACTCTGTAAAAACCCTACTCATATTCGAAGAAAAACCATTGAAACCTATTAGAGATTAATTTACATTTAATTCAATTGAACTGTCGGCCCCGCTTAAACGAATAATTTCGGTTCCAAGAAGTATTATCCGATTAAGCGGGGTATTTGGCTAAGCGAGGATCTTTAACATTGCGCCTACACTGCAAAAATAGATACTGTTTTTACAGTATAATACGGCTATTTTATAGTACCAAACTCTAAAAATTGGTAATTTTACAGAAATTAACTGTAAAACTGCTTATTTTGCAGTTTATTACTGTGCATTTTACAGTTTTGAACTGGAATCTCTATATAATTCAACCGCGACGAGATGGCCGGTGTCAATCAAATGAGAAAACGAGTCCATTCCTCAAAATAGGTAGAATTTCTACCCATTCAAATTCCCCCATCAATTGTGAATCCCATTCCTCAATTTTCATCTGCGTATCACCCCTTCCTAAAAATGGACAATCCTGAAAAAAGGAGGAGTCATAGGCCGTCTCTGCGAAGTTGAATTATACTGCCAGTATTACACTGCTGTTTTTACACTATAATACAGCTAATTGTGTGGTAATAAACTGTAAAATTGTGGTAATAAACTGTAAACTAGCTGCTTTACAGTAATAAACAGAAAAATTGCTAGTTTTTTACACTTTATTCCTGTGTATTTTATTGTTCTAAGCCAGAACTTCTGCTACCAGTATTATACTGATGTTTTTACAGTATATTACAGCTAATTGTGTGGTAATAAACTGTAAACTAGCTGCTTTACAGTAACAAACAGAAAAATTGCTATACTTCGCAGCAGTTTAACTTGGCAGTGACGTCACTACGGGCGGAGCCAACAGCGTGACGTTAGCCTATGAAAAACGAGCTAGATAAAACGTCACAGCCTACTTGGCGAATTAGAGGAGACCGCTGACTGCTTGTGAGCTCTTATTGGCTCCGCCCGTAGTGACGTCACTGACAAGTTAAACTGCTGCGAAGTATAGTTTTATACCTTATTCCTATGTATTTTATTGTTCTAAACTGGAACTTCTGCTGCCAGTATTATACTGTTGTTTTTACAGTATATTACAGCTAATTGTGTGGTAATAAACTGTAAAATTGTGGTAGTAAACTGTAAACTAGCTGCTTTACAGTAATAAACAGAAAAATTGCTAGTTTTATACTTTATTCCTGCGTATTTTATTGTTCTAATCTGGAACTTCTGATGTCAGTATTATACTGTTGTTTTTACAGTATAATACAGCTAATTCTGTGGTAATAAACTGGAAAATTGTGGAAAAAAACTGTAAAATTGAGGAAAAAACTGTAAACTAGCTGCTTTACAGTAATAAACTGTAAGATTGCTAGTTTTATACTTTATTTCTGTGTATTTTATTGTTCTAAACTGTAGCTTCTGATGCCAGTATTATACTGTAAAAACAATAGTTTATTTTTTGCAGTGTATGACATGGAGAAATATTCGGTTCCGGGTTGATTTTTTCGTATAAGCGGGTGTTCGTTTATCCGTTACTTTATTAAGCGAGGACGACAGTATATGCAATGATAGCCACGCTCGTAATGATGTGAAAAATATGGTCAATATAATAACTTTCGCTAGAATAGGCTACTATATAGTCTATATAGTGGCCTTAGCTAGGAGGAACATCATGTGTTGTGTAAATGACATGGGCAAAGAGTTAAATTTTTGAAAAAAATACTCTCTATAAGTTTATTTGTACAAAAACGACTCCCCCCCCCCCCATTCTCTCTTTTTTTTTTAAATCTCACATATAATTCTAAATTCTAATGCTTCAAAAAAAATTAGAAATTTTACACAAAATATAGCTGCAGTAGGATATCCATACTAACAACACTTCAAAGATTTATTCTATTGTGTTGTTTTGAATTAATCTAACTGAAAAGTGGATAATCTTTTGGTCAAAGTAAACAAAAATAAATAAATAGATAAATGATGCACATTTCACAAGTTTAAAAAACAATAATAAAAACCCCATAAAAAGGCCACCAAACTACACGTATATTAAAAGCTGAAGTACAAAAATTCTCCCCTATTTTGAGAATCACCCAAAACAGCTTTTGAAATGTATTTTAAAATTTCGTTCGTGTGGGTGTTCCAATTGAAGCCTTCCCACACGAGCCAAGAGCTTAACCTTGATGTTGCACTCGGAGTATTACGCTTTCTGATTGATTGCGAATTAAGTGTCAAGGTAAACGTACCTCATCCCCTTCACACAATATGTTAGGTAACAATAGTGAGAAGAAAGAGAAAATCACACCCGCGAACAAGTTTTTAGACTTCATGACTGCTCGCAGCAGATCTACAAACAGCTTTTCCGTTCCTGCCGATTTGATTAATTTACTTAAGATTTTTCAACGTTACATGTATATATCGTACTAAATTGCAGTTTGCTGCAGACACGTTTCGGGGTTACAAGGAAGTCTTTTTCCAGTACAACGAAGTGTGAGCTTTAATATGAAAAAATATCCGAGAAAAGCAACACGGTAGAACAGAAGGTAGTTTAAAGACTAAAAATTTGAGATGAACGGAACCGTGTTTCTTCGATAGGGTGAGTTTTCATCATAAAGGCTCACAATTCGCTGCACTGAAAAAAGGGTTCCTTGTAACCCCGAAACACGTGTCTGCAGTAATCTGCAGTTTTTGTGCGACAAAACGTTGAAAAACATCAGTTTACTTTTCAAGTAAAAACGTATTTAGTCAATTTTTACTTATTTATAACTAGCTACTTGGCCCGACTCTGCACGGGATCTATCTCGAGAAAAAATGTCATGTCAAGTGACGCGTGTGTAAGTGTAAGTGTCACGATTAAATTAAAGTCAATAATTTGCTAAAACGCAGTACACGAAAATTAATCAATTGCCTATTTTTTTTTTTAATCCGTCCGTTACAGGAAAAGTCTAAAGCAAAAGCAAGAATTTCATTTGTTTTTGTTCAAGAAAAAAATGGCAACATATTTTTCACAAAAATAATTTATTTCACCCTATTTAATTTCTTTCATGCTCGTGCAGACGATTTTTATGAATCCAATTTAAAATGGATATTTCCAAATTTAAAAATGCTCATATCTTTTCTCAGGGTGAAGTTAGCGCTTAGGAGTTTTCGAAAATTTCGGAAGGAAACTTTCCTAAAAGGTATTTTTGCGTTCTCTCGAATGAGACCAAGATCGAGAAGATCCGAAAAGTATTTCGATAGATAGAATGATTTTAAAGTCCTTTATTCGAAATTCGAACGGATCGGTACTTTTTTCCCGCTCAAAAACCACCCTATAATCCTTCCCGGTGCCCAAGTATCTCCCTACCAAATTTCGTCCAGATCCGACGTAAACTGGATTTGTATAAGGTACACACACACACACACATAAACATGCATATTCTTTGTTTTATTTGTGTGGATTCGAACTCTAAAACGCTGTTTTCAGGGCAAGGGCGTATATAAGGGAGGGACCGAGGGGGCCCGGGCACCCCCCGAAATCGGAAGAGATTTTTTCAAAAGCAGTTATTTGGTTGGGGTTTTCTCAAAAAAAAAAAAAAAAAATATATCAGGAATATATTTTTTTAAATAAAGGTTGTCATATTATTTTTCGGCTTTAGTTTGCTCACAAACATTTTACATACTTTTAGCTTGAAATACTTAAATAAATAAATAATTATTGATCATAATAATAATTTGTTAGATGGCACCAAGCAGTGGTGCTACTCAAGGGGTCAAACAGACCGTAGGCGTTACTCTAGAGAAAAAAAGAACGTGTCTTGGGAAAATGAAAAAAATTCCATTAGTAAAAGTTTACATTTTTGAGAAAAAATCTTCATTCTTTTAAAAAGAAATCTTTAAATTAAAAAATTTCAACAGATGCAGATTATTAGTCGGCAAATTACGTTTCTCTGTCTTTCTTTCATTCCTCCTTTTTTTCTTGTCAGTCAGAAATAAGTCTTCAAAATAATGTTACGCTCCTTAACTTACCTCCCAAGCAAGAAATTTAAAATTAAGTGTAATTATTCAGTTAGAGTTTGTTCATTAATAATTTGCGAACTTTCAGCTAAAAAAAAAAAAAATCTTCGAAATGATATAGAATCCGGGTCCGCCAAGCGAAAGAGGGCACGTACTTTTCAATCTCTTTACCTGTGGTGAAATGAAGGGATAGTGCTTCTCAATGTTGGATTTAAGGTAATAAGTCGAGGCCCGTGTACCGGATGGCAACTTCCGACGATCGCAAATTCAAGAGCGCTGCCTAGAGCACGAATTCAAAGAGGGTTCATGACTCCCCCTCCCCCTTGAAGAGTAAAAAGAGATCTTAAAATTTCGCTTTTAGATAGAACGTAAAATTCAATTAAAGTTTTAAGGCTTCAATACCCAAATATGTTTAGAAGAGGCAGCTCCTGAATTTTGCCTCTTCTCCTGACGGGATGAAAGATAACCCAAATGAAAACGGTTTTGACTGCCGATGGAACAAGGAAGGAGATTGCAAAGTTCAACGTGTCTGTGTATCTGTCTGTGGCACTCTTGCACTAAACGGAAAGATCGATTTACCGATTTTGAGTGTTTTTTTTTGAAAGGAGAGTTGATCGAGAGTGTTCTTTGCTAGGTTGCGTCTTTGGATAACATTCATTAAGGAAGATAATTAAAAACCTTTAAACCCCTTTTCGCGATTTTTAAATTAAAAATATACTTGAAAATTTAAAACAAAGAAAGAGAATTTTTTCTGCCTCTAATAAAATATGTTTGGAACTTCCATATTATATAGAACTCAAATCATAACGTTTTTACCAAATGCCGTTAACCGTTACCATCGAAACTCGTTTACCCCTTATTCACGCGATTGCAAACTGATATCATTGGTGGCCGCCAAGAAAAGACTACTGAATGATTTAAAATGTTTATCTGTTTTCAGTTGTTGTTAACAAGTAAAATACTTTTAATTGATTTTAATATAAGGATTTTAAAAGGATTTACAATCCATACTTTTTTATTCTCTCTTCTTTATTCTATCTTTGCCGACTAGCAAATTTACTAAAAGGGATCATCTTTCCTTTTCCGTGTGTACCATGTCTTCCCGAAAACAATTAAATATATTTAAATTTAAATTGCTTTTAGACCAGTGAAGTTCGTTTAAGTATATGAGGTCGGCAATCAAGGTCGGGTCATTTTTTAAATTTTTAATTTAATCTTAGTACTTGTTAAAACATTAATTTTGAAACATTTCTGGAGGAGAGTTCTTGATAACGTTACTACCAAAGATGGTCTAAAATTACACGGTTAAGATTGTAATTTTGAAAAATGTTAACCACCCCTTGTCTCTTAAGGTCCCTAAAGAGAATCCGTAATTGCGTTTCTATATTTCGAAACTCTTTCTGCGGAGGATCTCTGAACTCTTCCTTCCCGAAGATTACTTGAAATGAACTTCAGATTAAAAAAAAAAAAAAATCAGAATGGAACCTCCTCTCGTTCTCCTTTACTCTATATCATAACCAAACATATCTTGAGTTGTGCTGCAGTGTCGAAATATTTCAAGAATCGAGTCTTCATAACTCCCTTAACGTCAACAAAGATAGCCTAAAATTCCTCATTCACAGAGCATTAGTTTCAGTAAGTTTCCCAGAGGAGTGCCGAACCTCTAACGTCAAAGATAGCCTAAAATTAACTTCAATTTTAAAAAAAATGTTTCGGAGGGAATCGAAAACTCTCTTATTTTCTATCTATACCAAAAATCACACAATTTTACTTCAATTTTGAAAATTTCTTCGAGTCTTACAATAATTACAAAAAATAAATAAATAAATAAATAAAATAAAATAAAATAAATAAATAAATAAAAATGAAAACAAAAACAAAGAAAGTTCAGTGTGTGTGTGTGGGGGGGGGGGGGGTAAGCGTGGGTATATGGGCCCCCTCCAAAATAAAAACCTATATACGCCACTGTTTCAGGGAAAACAATTGAGGCGTTTAGCATCAAAATCCACAACACGTGCTGACTTAAGTCTGAAATTGTGAACCAGCACTTGTGTACTAGGCCAAATCGAGGAAAATAATCCAAATTAAAAAATATTTAGGCACCGCTCACGAGGACTAAAACTTATAAATTTCTTCAAAAAAAAAAAAAAAGACTTTTCTGACAACTTTTTTTCACCAACGATTTTTTTTTCAAACTTGGAAAAAAAAATTCAAAATTAAAAAATAATGAAAACTTGTAAAAATTCATATTTTTGAGCATAAGAGCAAAAACGTCAGCTTAACATTAATTACCTACGTTACGTTTATGTTTTTCAACTTGATGTGTTCTTAAAATATATCTTAGCATTTCAAAAAACTCTTAAGAAAAAAAAAATTGATTTTTGAAGAAAATTATAAATTTTAGGTCTCGTGCGGAAAAAATAAATACTTTTTAATTTGGACAAATGTTTTTGTGACTTATCTATGCATGTATAACCACTTCATTTGATTAAACAACCGACTATTTTCCCAAACGGTATTTTCTTGACTTATTTCGATAATCCGAACATTTTGAAAATCCGACCTACCTGTGGTCCCAATTAGTTTGGATTTTCCAACGTTTACATTTAAATAAAACTTCTTTCAAAGAAGAAACAATGCGGTTTTAAGACACTATTTCCATGTTACTGGAAACGCAGCAATCTTTTAATTTTTTTTATCGCAGAAAGTACTTGGAATTGAAAAGGGAGTGAGTCACAAAATTTATCACTTAATTTGACCTTGTAACTCATAGAAAGCGACCGAGCGATCGATATTGATACGATTCAGATAGCCCCGTTTCTGTTCGAAATTATTTCTGCTGCAATTTCTCTTGATAAATACTCTTTTGATTTTTTTTAATGCGCTTCTATTAAGCCAGCCTTTCTTAAACTTTTTTACAAGTGGAACCCTTTTTGCTGTCCAATTTTTGGCGGAACCCTCGTTTTTATTTCTATCCAGCATACAAGGGCGTAGCCAGCACTCACGTTAGAGGGGTGCAAGCAGTGGCACCCCAATAGGAGGTCACTGTGACCTCCCAAAAAGTTCTTATCCGATACAAATTGGCTGATGAAATTTGAAAACAGTGAGACAGTATTGCAAGGCTGAACTTCTTTATTTTATTTTTTCTTTAATTAATTAATTTATTTATTTTCGTGATGCCTCACGTCTCTTTTGGTAGACATAGATAAGTATGCATTCTTTTATTTTATTTATTTATTTTTTAATCATTCAGTAAAATTGAGTTTCATTCGGTAAATTAAAAATTTTCTCCTCAAAAACAGGTCAGCTTACTATCATTTTCTGAAAAGTAATCAATACTAGATATAATAGCGCAGTTTATATAAAGTTCCCAAAAATTAGCATAAAAGTCAAATTTTTCAATTAAAACAGAAAGAAAAAAGTAAGAAAGAAAGAGAAAAAAGTGCTTGAAATTCTATTCGCACAAAAAAAAGGAAGAAATTACGAACTCAAAGAAACTATACTTTATTCAGTTACTAGCGGTACCCGCACGGCTTTGCCCGTGGTATAAAATTAAAAGTTCATTTGTAAAATAATTGATATCTCAGAAATAATGCTCTATTTTAGTTGTAATTCAACTATAATTCCTTCAAAGTATGATATAAAAATCTGGTATGGACCCCACGCTACTTATTTTTACGTGTAAATTTCTTAGTAGATGCCTTAAGTGCTAAAATAGTGCTTGGAGTGAGCAAGATAACAGTTCAAACATTTATATCCCTAGTTTGCCACGAAACAATGCAAAAAAAAATGTTTTACAATGATTAATCCCCTAAATATCGCCGATTTTAACATCATTCAGTGGATTTTTCGCAAAATATCGCCAATAGCGCCAAATTGAGTTCAAATAAAAAAAGAAAAGAATTTTTTTCGCCAACTTGGTGATATGTCGCCAAAATGGCGGCAAATACTTGGCGACCAAAAGCTTGGCGATATAACGCCAAGTGGTCGTGCCAATTCATATCACTTTTGTCTGCATTGAAATGAGCACTGATTTACTCCACAAAAGGAGTAAACCACCCCTTGGAACATTCGAATGCAACCCCAAGGGCAGATGTACAAAAATAAGCCAAAAGAGAAAATAAGAACAATTTTGTTGCTCACAGAAACTAACAGAAATCTTACCAAAGTTTAAAAGAAGAAGAAAGTTTTCTTTCCTAGCTTAAAAAACAAAACAATACATTTTCCGAAATGAAACACTTTAAAAAGAACGATGCAATATCGCAATTGATACGATATTTGGTTAATCTGTGCTTTAGGTACCCTTTTCTCGCTAAATGGGCGATAGGCGTGCCAAGCGTGGTAACCCTGACTGTTTTGCGTAGTTTCTCTCGGAGCTTTCAATTCCGCGAGACACGCAAAAACGCGCCATTTGGTGACTTTTTGAAAACGCGCCAAGTAGGGTCCCAAAGCACATTTTCACCGGGAAAAAGACAGGGATGCCAGAGAATTGAAACAGAAAAATACTACGCCTCCTCTAAAAAATACTACTGTTTCCAAACGTTGCCAAAATCAATATAGCTAAAATGCGAAATCTATGCAAATGAAAAAAAAAAAACGCCAAATCTTTTAATTAAGTCAATAAAGTATATTGGAAACAGGGTTGCCAGAAAAATACTACGCTCCTTATTTGGGCCGAAAAAATACAACCGTAGTATCAAAAATACTACGTCTGGCAACGCTGGAAAAAGAACGAAACAAAAATAAGTATGAACACGTAACCATGGTAACAACATGAAAAGTTGATTTCCGTTGATAAAATAATTCATTTCATCTCTCTTTTCAAACAAATTTTATCCTCGAGCTATTACATTTAGAATCGTTTGGCTTGCTTTACTGAAGGTAAGCCTTGAATTCCGGGATTCTTAAAACAATTGTTACAGCTCTCCTGATGATCGTAGAAACTTCGAAAAAATGTCATTTTGTGCAGAAAATTTCAAGCTTTCGAATGACATAAGACTTGAAAATGTGTATGAACTATTTCTTCCCTATTTTATCGAATTTCCGCTTAGAATTCGAATAGAAAAAGAACGAAATGGAATTTTCGAAAAATCGCTTCGAGGTGCAAAATTACATGCTACAAACTAATTTTGTGCCAAGTGGCATGAAAATCGACCGAACGGTTTTGGCGCTACGCGCGTAACAGACAGACAGACAGACAGAACCACCTTCAGCTTTATTATTAGTAGAGAAGAGAAGATGCACACCTTAAACCAATGGATGGTATAAAATATTTCTAAAAGAACAAACCAGTAGTTTTCTATGAAATGATTTTACCACAATGTAAAACTTAATACAGAAAATTAGATAAAAATGTGAGTGATATGTTTTTAAAACCTGTGTGGGCAAAAAAGGGGCAAAAAAGAAAAACATCATCCTTATTTAGAATAAATGATACGGTTTACTTTAAATGTTTTATGAATTAAAGTACTTAAATTATATACACAAATAAAAAGCAAATGCACATCCAAAATTAATAAATACACAAATAAATTCGGCAAAATCGTCAGTTACCAAAGAACTGAAAATTAATCAATAAAGCTTATATCGAAACAATACTGAATATGAAAAGCATGAAAGAGGACAAAAGCGTTTGTCAAAAAAATAAATAAAATGAGAAGTCACAGTGACCTCCCATGGCTCTGATCTAGGGGGGTACAGCTGCACCTACCTGCACCCCCCTAGCTACGCCCTTGCCAGCATAAAACAAAAACCGTATGACTCGTCACCTGCATATCCCTTCACCCCCTCTATTTTTCGCTAGAGCTGTATGTTTTGAAATTTTATGTAGACAGAGAGTCTCACAGATCAAGTTCGCTAGTTTAAATTATTCCGTCAGGCGCCAGTTGAGGGATTTAGCAGGTTATACAAAAGCAAACAAAAGCAAAATGTATTACTTATTCGTATTTTGAGCTCCCCCCCCCCCCCCCCTATCACCGATTTTTCCTTCGGCTAAGTGAACAGGAGACAGGGTTGTTGCTTCAAATTTTAAGTTTTGATTTCAATTTTCTTTGCTGGAACTTTTGAGAACTTAGTTCAAATATTATGAAAGGAAGGGAGGAAAAGTTTCGCGGAACCCTTCCGTGATCTTCGTGGAACCCTGGGGTTCCGCGGAACACAGTTTAAGAAACGCTGTATTAAGCAGTGAGTAACCGCCCCTACGCAAGGGCTAAGGCATGAACATGCAATACACCACCAGCTCGGCCATTTCGATCCATGGACTGCAGTTTCGTACTTATTATGCACTCATCAGCATGGAATACGAAAGTAACCGAGTTGGAGGCAAAAATCCTCTTAAAGAAGCATAGAGAGCCAAAAAAAAAAAAAACTGGTAGCTAATGTGAAATTAGAATACCAGCGAGCGACCGCACTTGGCTCTCTTTGCTTTATGAGGGGATTTTTCCCTCCAACTCGGTTACTTTCGTATTCCATGCTGATGAGTGCATAATAAGCACGAAACTGCAGTCCATGGATCGAAATGACCGAGTTGGCGGTGTATTGCAAAGGCGGATACAAGGGAGGGGCGATGGGGGCGATCGCCCTGCCCTTGGGGGACTTTTTACCAGTAGTTTTTCGACATTAAAGTTCTAAACATTCAACTTCATTGAAGTTTTTGTGAAGTTGGGGGGAAAATTGTTTGGGCTCTCCCTCGGAAGAATTCTGAAATTGAAATCTGAAACTTTTGATATCAATATTTGTAAACCAGTATGCATAGTAAAAAGTAACAAAGACCAATCGCCCCTCCCTTGAAAACGTTCTGGATCCGCCCTTGGTGTATTGCACGCTTTTATTAGTTTCACGTGTGGGTATGTCTGTAAGTAACTCTGAATATAAGATAAAATTCGCGTTCTTTGCAAATATAAAAGTAATATATTTAACACGATAGTAAATGTTACATCTGGGTAACACATTTTCTTATGAATTTTGGGCGGTTGTCTGCTCTGTATCTTAAAAATATTGAAGTGATGACATCTTTAGAAGAGGAGCTTATATTAAAAAAGGTTTATTAACACTATTTACATTTCAAAGGGGAAAATTCTTACAAGAAGTGGCCAAAAAGTTTTGCAATCTTTCATAGTGGACTTCGTCTTAAAATATTTAACATCTCATTCTTTCTTTCTATTGTTGCCAAACTTAAATATTTGTCGCCTCGAGGTGGAAAGGATGATCTTATCTTATTTTCAAGGCTTATCTTCATCATCCTCCCCACCTTGAGCTTGGAACAAACTCAAAACCTCAACCAAAAAGATAATCTTCTTATAAACTAATGAAACTAAAATGAAACATTAAACGTCAGTTAACAATTCAAAACACTTAAAACTAAAAAAACAGGGAAAGTCTACTGTCCAATTGAATTTTCAACTGAGACAGTTCAAAAAGTTCTCGAAAATCCAGCCTTCTTAATGTTTTGGAAGTATGTCCTAAATTCTTTTGGAGAAGGTTCTTGAGACTTTTCTGAGACTTTCCCGAAAACTCCCTACCATGAGACTCATGGAGGGTCAAACTTCCACTTAATTTGAGACAGTTCAAATTCTTTCTGTATCTTTTCCATCACGACGACGCCAATTACAGTGACAATAATAGTTTGTCTGGGTATCGTGATCTCGTCCTGTGTTGGCGGGCCAGGTCCATTTGAAAAATATTTTCTCGCCAAAAGACCTGTTACCATTTTCTTGGTAATTTTGTCTTTCGTGGGGTAGCTACAATTTCTTAGAGGTTTTCCGTGGGCAGTTTGCCGTGTACCATCTTGAATGAACACTATCTTATCATAACCTTTTTTCTGTAAATTTTTAGTGTTCTCTCTTCCTTTGCCAATTTCAAGAAAAACTCTTGCTACAGGAATCATCATTTTGGCAAAGTACTGACTATCAGCTTTGTGTCCACTAGTTACACTGTCGCTGTCATTCTCCTTCGAGTTATTAGTTTTCCTTGCCAGCTCGGAATCTTGAAATTCTTCTTTTATCCTTCCTTGAATAGATTCGTGAGAATCTTGTTGGTATTTTCCTGGAAGTCTTACTTTTTCTGATATTTCATAGGTAGATTCAGATCTTCTTGTTGTTGAATTGTTATATTTTCCTAAAGTGGCTTCTTTCATCATGAGCGGTATATTTACTTCATATCTACCATCACCCTTCTGCTCGCCAGTTTTTTCGAAATAGTTAATGTCTGCCTTACTTGCATCGTCTTCAGATTTTTGCTGAATGGGATCCCAAAATGTTAGCCAATCCGTCAAATTTTGATCATCGTCAATTTCATCGGTAACTAGGCGAGGTTTACTAATCTGTGGGGATTCAAGTTCTCGAATTATAATACTTTCTTTTAAATTGTTGGAAGCCGTAGTTGGCGCAATAAAATTGCAACCAGTTTTAAATGTTGCTATGGCGCGTTTTATTTTTGTTCGCCAGACTATTATACTTGTATTATATTCATCGCATTTTAAGATTTCTTCTTCCACAGCTTTTAATTCTATGGTCTTCTGAATTTCGATATCAAGAAAATTAAGCTCATTTTCTTTCAAATCCAATTCCGCCAAAAGTTGGTCTAAATCATCTTCATTTATGTTACCTTCTGCTAATTTCTCATCAGTCTTTTTGAATAGCTTTATTGCTTGCGATCTTAAAATAGTGCGCTTTGCCTTATAAATTGCATCCATTTCTTAAATATTGCAATTTTCTTAAATACTTCTGCAATTTGCACAATTCGCAAACAATATCTTATTAATTCACTAAATTTGATGTCTCTTCTATTTTCTAAATCAGGGCAAGCAATTGCAACTTACCTTGTCTTAAACTTAGAGAGGTAACCAGACAAAGAATTAATCAGATCCAACTAAATGGCGACCTTGTCATCATTTCATCTGTTCTTACCAAGTAGACAAGGCCCACCCGGGGGCGCCAAATGTTACATCTGGGTAACACATTTTCTTATGAATTTTGGGCGGTTGTCTGCTCTGTATCTTAAAAATATTGAAGTGATGACATCTTTAGAAGAGGAGCTTATATTAAAAAAGGTTTATTAACACTATTTACATTTCAAAGGGGAAAATTCTTACAAGAAGTGGCCAAAAAGTTTTGCAATCTTTCATAGTGGACTTCGTCTTAAAATATTTAACATCTTATTCTTTCTTTCTATTGTTGCCAAACTTAAATATTTGTCGCCTCGAGGTGGAAAGGATGATCTTATCTTATTTTCAAGGCTTATCTTCATCAGTAATGCTAAAGGCAAAACTATATTATTACATGTAGCAAATGCACCCACAGCTCGATCATATAGCATCCTAAGACTGCAGTTTCGCCCTTATTATGGGCTCCTCAGTTAGGAATAGCCAATGATCGAGCCGGAGGCCAAAATCCTCTTATTGTAGCTAAGATAGCCAACAAACTGGTAGATAAAATGAATTTATCTTACCAGCGTTACAGTTCTGCCTCAGCCCTGGCTTGGGGCGGTAACTCATTGCATATACACTGAAGTGACAAAAGTCATGGGATAGCAATATGCAAATTTTCAGATGGCAGTAGCATCGCATAGAACAGGTATAAATGCGCAGTGCTTTTACAGAGCTTTCATTTCTGTTCAAGTTATTCATGTGAAGAGGTTTTAACGTGATGATGACCGCACGACGTGAATTAACAGACTTTGAACGCGGAATGTTAGTTGGAGCTAGACGCATGGGTCATGCCATTTCGGAAATCGTTAGAGAATTCAACATTCCCAGATCCACTGTGTCAAGAGTGTGCCGAGAGTATGAAATTTCAGGCATAACATCCCACCATGGACAGCGCAGTGGTCGACCGCCTGCACTTAAAGATCGAGACCGGCGACGTCTGCAAAGAGTCGTAAATTCTAACAGACAAGCAACACTGCGTCAAATCACCGTAGAAATCAATGTGGGATGTACAATGGACGTGTCTGCTAGAACTGTGCGGAGAAATTTGGATTTCTTGGGCTATTCCAGCAGAAGACCGACTCGAGTGCCTTTACTGACAGAACGACATCGCTTGCAGCGACTCTCGTGGGCACGTGAGCATATCGGTTGGTCCCTAGATGAATGGAAAACCGTGGCCTGGTCCGATGAGTCACGATTTCAGCTGGTAAGAGCCGATGGTAGGGTTCGAGTGTGGCGCAGACCCCACGAAGCCATGGACCCAAACTGTCAGCAAGGCACTGTTCAAGCTGGTGGTGGCTCCGTAATGGTGTGGGCTGTTTTTTCATGGCATGGACTTGGTCCTCTAGTGCGACTGGACCGAACATTGACTGGAAATGCTTATGTGCAGCTACTTGGAGATCACTTGCAGCCATTCATGGACTTCATGTACCCAAACAACGATGGGATTTTTATGGATGACAATGCGCCATGTCACCGGGCCACAACTGTTCGCAATTGGTTTGAAGAAAATTCTGGACAATTCCAACGAATGATTTGGCCACCTAGATCGCCCGACATGAATCCCATTGAGCATTTATGGGACACCATCGAGAGGTCTGTTCGTGCCCAAAATCCTGCCCCATCAACGCTTTCACAATTATGGACGTCTATCGAGACAGCATGGCTCAATATTCCTGCAGAAGACTTCCAACGACTTGTTGAGTCCATGCCACGTCGAGTTGTTGCACTTCGCCGGGCAAAAGGAGGGCCGACACGATATTAAGAGGTATCCCATGACTTTTGTCACTTCAGTGTATTATTACATATTGATGTATTATAAGTGTTTCAGTTGTTTGCATGTAACTCTGAATAAAAGATGAAATTCACGATCTTTATACAAATATAAAAGCAATATATTTAATACAGTGAACTCTCACTTATACGCCGCCTCATTTATGCGCCTTTTTCACCTATACGACGATTTTTAAATGGTCCCAGCACATTCCATAAAAAAATAATGATAGTATCATTCGTTTATACGTCGCTCTAAAGATCAATATTTCACTTGAGCGCCGAATTTTCCCTAAAATCTAAAAAAAAATAATTTATTTTCTTCAAAAATTAAGCATTTTTCTTCACTTTCCTCTTTAATCTTTCGCCTTTATTGCTCACGGAAGGCATTTTTCCTGTTTGAACTAGAGTTCAGAGAGGGACAATCGGACAATTATGCATTATGAATCGTTTTAAAGGGAACAGTTAGTAATTAGATTTGCTACAATTTTTGTTTTCTCTTTATCATTGTAGTTACGTTACAGTCATTTCCAAACCGTAGAAATATGTCCCTTTTCTATATAGAAACATTCTTATTCATTCTCTCTTTATAACCTGTGTTGCGTTTTTGTCCTTTAAATAGGCTTGTTCACTTATACATCTTTCACACTTATGCGCCTTTTTCTGTTGTTGGGCCGGCGTATAAGTGAGAGTTCACTGTACTATTATACTAGTTCTAAAGGCTAAACTATATTACATGTTGATGCATTATAAGTTCATGTGAACTTAGAGAGAAAGCGCATATTCAATAGTTTTGAAAATCAGAGGGAAAGCAGCTAGAGTATCATGAAATGTACTTTAAAAGCGTATTTTTTAGTTTTTTTTTAAACTATACTTTGAATTATTTACTGTACTAATCAAAAACACCTCATGCGAAACAAACATTGGAAGAAAAATCCTCGAAATTTTAGTGCATCTCTTAATATTTAAACAATTGAAGGGTCAGGGGGAAAAACCACGGTAGTCACATTTGATTCATTTTGAGAAAAACGAAATTTAAACTTTACGAACTCATAAACTTCCCCAGTATACTTGTTCTAAAATGACAATAATACATGGACTACAGTGTTTTATCACGAATATTGCATATACTAAACGAAATTACACCTATTTTTCTAACAGGTGGTAGCATCAGTTTAAATTCAACAAAAAGTGGACTACCGTGGTTTTTCCCTCTGACCCTTCAATTGCATTTGCATTAGCTGTGCTTTTGAAAAAAAAAGTGGTAAAGTTACAAAATTTTTTGGATTTGTACCTCTCGCAACACATTGGATTTCTTCAATAGTGCATCATGTGTTTCAAAAATGAATGTGAAAAATGATTACACCTATAACTTAATAAAAGGTGATTAGGTACGGGGAGACTTTTGTCTATCTTCTCCTTAAATAGACAAAATTATTAAAAAAATAAATTGGTGGAAGCACAACCGGTCAACCTTTCGATAATTTTGAGCCAAACCAAGATTCCAAACATCTCTTAGGTCAACAACCCTAGACACTTTTTGGTTTGGAATGGGAGTTAGGAGGTCTGTGTGACATACGCCAATAACGTGTTCCAGTCACCATTAGCGAATATGACGGATCTACGACCAGCTGACATCAAAGCTCGGAACACTCCAGTTCCGAGTTCAATGACTCGTCGATCAGGCCGCTATGGCCTCAGTGAAATTTTAATTCACTTTATTATTATGATAAAAAATTGAAAGGCCAAAAAAGCATATGTATATAATAATTTCGTCCTCGTCAGCAACACACAAAAAAAAAAAAGTATTTTTGTATACTGTCTGCAAAATTTACTGATTATATTGCTTTCTTCAAAATCTACTTTTTGTCTGATATTTTTTTTTAATTGTCTAATATTTTGCGAGTTGCTCACTTAGATCCTTATAGTATAGCTTAAAAAATTACGTGATGGAGCTTGGACTAAAACTCAGATTATTTTTGGATTCCAAGACCACCAAGTTAGGTTCAAACAAGTCACAGATTTGAGACAGCCAAATTGTTATTCCATTGTAATCCGCCAAAGTTGGTTTTTCGCACTGGTTTTACATTTAAAAATCAACGAGGCACCTAACCTGGTCACCTCAGATTTTAAAGAAACTTTCAGAAATCTTACTGTTACAAATCTTGTAAATAGTTGTAGTTTTTCCTGCCTTTCACCATTTTTTAATTGTTCTTGGGGTCACTAGTTTTGGTTTTATCTGGCGACATGTTGTAAAAGTATCTGAAGATATCACTTTTACCATTAGTATACCGACCCTGTAACATTTTGTAGTTTTTGCACTTACCCTACATTTAATAAGCATGAAGACATTTTCGCGCTGAGTTGTAATACCGTGGGTTTTTCTTTTTATCACTAGAATTTTCTTGAATGGATTATTTAAGTTTGTGAATGAATCGAACACTCCGGATTTTGCTAGAATGTTGTAGAAATTTCCTTCCGAGTATAAATAGCTGTCCAACTGCCTTGAACACAGTTAGTTGTTTTCAGATTTGATTTCTGGTGACTCGTTTTATTCGCTTGGGCGAATGTTTGTTTTGCTTTTGTAATTTCTTAATTACTGTTCACGTTAGATACGTGGTGCTGAGTTACTGTTGAGAGTACAGTGTACTGTTTGCTACCTAATTGCTGGATGTTTAGCAATTGTTTCCTGCTCCTATTGTAAATAAGTGTACATAATTGTAAATAAATTTATAGTTACTTTCTCAAGAGTGGAAGATCATTTAGGAAAGTTGAAGGTGCTACGGACTCGTTACATTACTGTTTGAAATCTCGAATTCAGACAATGTCTTTTTTATGAACGTGGTCAAATATTTCAAACTGCAAATAAACTTTGTTGGGATTTTTGAAGGGTGTGTGAAATTTGAGATAAAATGATTATTTCACATCAGAGGTGGATAGGGTCGAGCCCGCCGTTGGCGGCGAACGGCAGGGCGCGATGAGAGGTCATGTCAACCTAATCGGAAATTAGGGCCCGGTTTGAAGAGAGAATAGTGTAAATTTCGTGAGGGTTTTTTGGGGGCGGGTGGGTGATGACCAAATTAACAAGAAACCCACAACAGTAACTCTGGCGAACGGGAGTTGGTGAGCAAAGCGAGCATGCTGCGGAGCCCTCTAGTTTATGAAAAAGTAAGAAACAAAATAAAAATAATGTTGTTGTGCCTGCCCCTCCCCGCATTCTCCCGACATGGAACCAACCTAAATGGGGGAGACTAACACCAATAGGGTCTCTAGGGCGGAGAAAGGTAACGGAATTAAAAACAAGAAATCAAAGCTAATTGTGTGTGTCAGTTTCAAAGTTTCACAAAACTGCAAAGGGTCCAGTCCAGCTTCTGATTAAGGAGAGAATCATTTTCGGAAAGGGGGGGGGGGTCATAGGGCAATTTTTGTGCGAATATGGGGTAATTTGGCAATTTTTTCGCAATATTAGTCACCAAAAAGGCAATTTTTTGCTATATTTGGTCGGTTAAGGGCAGTGGGATCTCGACCCCCCCCCCCTCTGGATCTGCGCCTGTAATTATGTGGGGAGGCCATGTCCCACGCACCATGATGATCCGAAGTACAATTTTTGTTTGCCTGAACATTTACTCGCTACTTGAATATTTATATTGTAAACCTAACTTTCAGGTCAGGCCCGTTTCAAGTTTTTTCGGGGTGGGGGGGAAACAATAAAAACACAATGCGATTTCATCAGAAAATAACAAAAACCACGCCCAATTATACGTAACTACATTGATTTTTCAGAGTCAGGGGGGGGGCAATTAACCCCCCTGTCCCCGCTAAATGACAGGCCTGTTTCAGGTTGTAGCTCCCACAAGTAATTATTAGGACAGAGTTTTGAAAAGAAAAGTTCGAGCAAGGCGATCAATACATACAAGAACCGAACCCCACGTGCTACTATTTTATTGCCGTGCCCTCACGGCGCCACATCCTGGGGCGTTTGTAAGGGCGCCAGTTTGACCAAATGGTAAAATGAAATGCATGTTCGAAGGTATGATACTTTTTTTTTCTATTTTCTGATGCTTATCCACGTAAGTCCCTGTGCGTGGGCAGACAGTAGTCTGCTAGGTTAGGCGACAGACATCTGGCCACCAGTAAAAATCGATAATAGGGGAAAAGAGGCGCAAAAGAATAATGGAATAGAATGCAGAACAATTGTGTTTTCCCGCGATTTCGGGCATTCCAACTTTTGTCGCAAAAGCACTTTCAATGTTTGGGCTGTCATTTGATGGCTTTATTTTATTGTAAGAAGGAGCAAGCGTCGCATCTGTTTTTGAGAGGAGAGAATTGGAGAACGATTGAAGTATTCGTAGAACTGGAGCACTTTTTTTTTTTTTTGTGTGTGTAATGTTTTCTGGGAACAATTTTAACTTTATATCCAATTTTTGATCATTTACTCCTTTTCGGGCTTGCGTGGGAGAACTTTTCTACAGCACACATTTTAGTTTTCTTATAAAAACTTGAAATTAAAAAAAAAGGCGCGGGGGGGGGGGGGGGTAGAATAGTTGAATTATTTTTCGAGTTTTTTAATGTGTAGCACATATATGTTATGCATGATGCACAATAGCTGAATGGCACTCTGCATTGCATGAGTGTAGTATGATAGTCTAGTCTTCCCTGCTTAATCGGGTTTCGGATAAACGTATACTCCGCTTATACGAATAGAATAATCTGGAACCGAATATTTCTCTTGCCTTCGACGCAACGTTAAAGTTCCCGCTTAAACGAATACCCCGCTGAATCGAATAATATTTCTTGAAACCGACAGTATTGCTAAAATATCATGCTCAACTTCTCAAATATATGAGTCTACCTTAACCTGCACGGCTTGACATGTGGGCAACAATCACCACTGGCACTCCACAGCACCACCCATTTGCAGTCTATGAAAATGTGATGTTTTTTAGCATTCCACGTACAGCCCTCCTTAGAAGCCAGTAGCGTTGCCACTTTGACAAAAGTAATTTTTTCCTACTTCCTATGATCTTACCTTTCTAAAAAAAAATTAATGGCGAAAAATACCCAATAGTATATTTATGAAGAATTTCTTTGTACGGTCTGGAAGTTTTGTTCCGATTGACCCCGTTGTTCCTATACACCCCATTTTACGGTACTTCAATTTTTTAAAAAAAACCAAGGGTCGTGACGTCACCGATTCCTGCGAGTGGACAACTCAAGTCAAGCAAAATGGTGTTATTGTTGGAAAGAGAGCTGGAAGGTGCACCACTGACGTCACAAAAAACACGCCGTTTTCAAGGTAGGGTATTGAAAAAAAAATTAATAAAAAATAAACTGTTGGGAAAATTAAAGTATTTCCCCCCTCCCCGGGCCCATGTTATTTTTTTTTGTATCACTCTATCAATTTCAGTAATAAAAAGTAGTACTTTTGACTGAAGGAAACTCCCCCATTCCGCTTACTTTTTAAATGCCAATTTGAGAATTAAACGGTAGTCAGCGGAGTTAGTGCAAAAATATTTCACTCCCGGATACCAGTCTGAAATTTTATGTGGGGCTTAAATTCACATAGGAGGACAAAAAAACGCCAGGAGACACTTGATCGGAGGTCAAGGTCATTCCGTGATGACGTCATCAAAATGGCCGCTTTTACAGGTAAATACGTTCGTTTAACTGCTTAAAACTCCATCATAGATTGAAATATTGCAAAACTCAAATATATCATCTGAAAGCTCTTTAAAAGAGCTATTTATAAAGATTTAATTTATCTTTCTGAGGTCAAGTTCTGACCTGTAATGACGTCATTAAAATGGCCGCTTTTACAGGTAAATACGTTTGTTTAACTCCCCCTAAAACTCCATCATAGATTCAAATATTGCAAAACTCAAATGTATCATCAGAAAGCTCTTTAGAAGAGCTATTTAAAAAGATTTAATTTATCTTTCTGAGGTCAAGGGCCCACCTGTGATGACGTCATCAAAATGGCCGCTTTTACAGGTAAATACGTTTGTTTAACTCCATCATAGATTCAAATATTGCAAAACTCAAATACATCATCTAAAAGCTCTTTAAAAGAGCTATCTAGAAATATTTAATTTTTCTTTCTAAGGTCAAGGGCCCACCTGTGATGACGTCATCAAAATGGCCGCTTTTAAAGGTAAATACGTTTGTTTAACTCCCCCTAAAACTCCATCATAGATTCAAATATTGCAAAACTCAAATCTATCATCTAAAAGCTCTTTAAAAGAGCTATCTAGAAATATTTAATTTTGCTTTCTAAGGTCAAGGGCCCACCTGTGATGACGTCATCAAAATGGCAGCTTTTACGGGTAAATACGTTTGTTTAACTCCCCCTAAAACTCCATCATAGATTCAAATATTGCAAAACTCAACTATTTCATCTGAAAGCCCTTTAAAAGAGCTATTTAGAAAGATTTAATTTTTCTTTCTGAGGACAAGGTCCCACCTGTAATGACGTCATCAAAATGGCCTCAAATGACGTCATCACAGGTGGGCCCTTGACCTTAGAAAGAAAAATTAGATCTTTCTAGATAGCTCTTTTAAAGAGCTTTTAGATGATTTCTTTGAGTTTTGCAATATTTGAATCTATGATGGAGTTTTACGGAGAGTTAAACAAACGTATTTACCTGTAAAAGCGGCCATTTTGATGACGTCAGTACAGGTGGGACCTTGACCTCAAAAGAAAAATTAAATTTTTCTAAATAGCTCTTTTAAAGAGCTTTCAGATGATACATTTGAGTTTTGCAATATTTGAATCTATGATGGAGTTTTAAGCAGTTAAACGAACGTATTTACTTGTAAAAGCGGCCATTTTGATGACGTCATCCCAGGTGAGCCCTTGATCTCAGAAAGAAAAATTAAATATTTCTAAATAGATCTTTTAAAGCGCTTTCAGATGATATAGTTAAGTTTTGAAATATTTAAATCTATGATGGAGTTTTAGGGGGAGTTAAACAAACGTATTTACCTGTAAAAGCGGCCATTTTGATGACGTCATTACAGGTGGGACCTTGACCTCAGAAAGAAAAATTAAATCTTTCTAAATAGCTCTTTTAAAGAGCTTTCAGATGATACATTTGAGTTTTGCAATATTTGAATCTATGATGGAGTTTTAAGCAGTTAAACGAACGTATTTACTTGTAAAAGCGGCCATTTTGATGACGTCATCCCAGGTGAGCCCTTGACCTCAGAAATAAACATTAAACCTTTCCAAATAGATCTTTTAAAGCGCTTTCAGATGATATAGTTGAGTTTTGAAATATTCAAATCTATGATGGAGTTTTAGGGGGAGTTAAACAAACGTATTTACCTGTAAAAGCGGCCATTTTGATGACGTCATTACAGGTGGGACCTTGATCTCAGAAAGAAAAATTAAATGTTTCTAAATAGCTCTTTCAAAGAGCTTTCAGATGATACTTTTGAGTTTTGCAATATTTCTATCTATGATGGAGTTTTAGGCAATTAAACGAACGTATTTACCTGTAAAAGCGGCCATCTTGATGACGTCATCACGGGAGCTCATGACCCCTGATCAAGTGTCTCCCGGCGGTTTTTTGTTCTTATATATGTACATAAGCTCTGTACCAAATTTCACACTGGTATCCGGAAGTGAAATATTTCGGCTGTTTTTGTCGCTAACTCCACAGACTACGGCGTTTTGCATCCATCTTGATAATACAAAGAATGAAACGGATTTTAATTCAAAGAATCGTCTAATAGAATTAAACTAAATCTATTAAGTGTTGCCAACAGTAAAAAAACATCTTGAATGTAAATTATGCACAAATAAATTTTGCCGTCAGTTATTTCTGGGCACCCTGTAATAAGAATCTTTGATCAGATTTTGAATAGTGTTTTGAAAAAAAAAAAAAAAAAAAAGAAAGATAAAACAGAACGCAATAGTACTACAAAAAAAAAAAACAAAAAAAAAACACACAAACAGGAAAAAAAATCCGGACACGTTGAATACTTTTTAAAGTCTGTAATGTACTTATATACTGATACATAAAGGAACATTGGATTCTATATTTTCTACAAAACTCACGATGAAAGATACATCATCAGAAGTTGTGATCAAGTTTGTGGGTGCGTACTTCTTTTTCTTTCTTTTTTAGCCTACTTTCAAGTTAAAAATAAAAGAAAGACGAAAAAAGTATTAAAAGTAGCTTAATGCATCGAAAAAATATCGCCAAGTCCAAAAAATATCGCCAAGTTAAAGAAATATCGCCAAGTTAAAAAAATAAAAAGGTAAAAAGAATATCGAAAAATTAAAAATTTGAAAGTAGGGTATTGAGATGGGGAATTTGTGTGTCGGTCAGTCGGTCGGTCGGTCTGTCTGTCTGTCCCCCCCCCCCCCCCCTAATAACTTTTGAATGAACATTCCGATTTAGACAAACTTTTTTTTGTTGGAAAGATCTCGGCGAGTACAGGTACAGCTCATTCCCATATTTGATTTTTCGATTTGAACAATTTTTGGTTCAACTTTGAACCGTTCAAACAACCTGTCCCGCGATGCTAACTTTTGAGTGAACAGTGCGATTTGAACAAACTTTTTTTTGTTCGAAAGATCTTATCAAGGATATTTCATTCCCATATTTACATTTCCGATCTGAACAATTTTTCGTTCAACATTGAACCGCTCAAGCAAGCTGTCACCCCTAATAACTTTTGAGCGAACAGTCCGATTTAAATAAACTTTTTTTTTTTTTTTGTTTCAAGGATCTCAGCAAGGATACTTCATTACCGTATTTAAATTTTCAATTTGAACATTTTTTCGTTCAACATTGAACCGTTCAAGCAACCTTTCCCCACCTAATAACTTCTGAGTGAACCATCCGAATGGAATAAACTTTTTTTTGTTTGAAAGATCTCGGAGAGGCTCATTCCCATATTTCGCTTTTTGTTTTGAACCATTTTTCGTTCAATATTGAACCGTTCAGAAAAAAAATTTAACGTTAGCGCCTACGGGGAATTTAAGTTGAATGTTGATCCTGAACTTAAAGTCGGATTTCCTTCAAACTAACTTTGTAAGAAAATGGTTTTGATAAATAATGTTTGTAAAGTACTTTTCTGAATAATCTTCTGTGCGGACTCTGACTCCGACTCCGACTCTGAAAACATGGCGGAAATGCAGGCTCAGAAAAA
>JAXGGA010016328.1:0-26904 GCA_038373865.1 Uloborus plumipes | reverse complement strand
CCATTTATATAGAAACATTCTTATTCATGCTCTCATTAGAACTTGTGTTGCTTTTTAGACTTTTAAATAGGCTATTTCACTTCTGCCCTCTCTCTCACTTATGCGCCTTTTTCTGTTGGCCCCCTGAGCCACTGTACTATTTTTGCGTCTCTGTTTCAAAAGTTTGAAAACACTTTGCGCGTTTCTTAATTACTAACATCTTTTTATTGTTAACAGTGATCACTCAACTTAGTCATTAAGTTGAAAACAGAAGCAGTTTAGCTCTTCCTTTCTTGTTAAAAAATACTTATCTTTGACACGAAGCATATCTTTAAATAATGGCAACCGGGACGTTCTTTGCGGCAAATGATCTAAAGGTGCACTGTTTTTCAGGCCTGTTTTTATGAGCAAATTATCTGAATTATGTTTACTAAGTAAAAATGTACATAAAATTAAAAAATAAGTAAAAGATAGAGAAACTGATACTCCCGTACACTCTCATGAAAAGTTTGCGCCTTGCAAAAAATTATTTGTTTTACATTAGATCCAGCTGCGGAGTTCGTGGGAAAATGGCCAACTAAGACCGCTCTTGGAATTTTAAAACCTTTGACCCCGCCTCCTTTACCTTAAAAGCAGTTCGACTCCTCGACCGTAACAGAATTGGGAATTCTTGGGGGGAGGGGGGGGGGAATGACAGATTCCCACTCTTAGAATTTAAGGACTTTCAATTACTGATTACTTTGCCCTAAAATCAGTCTGAATCCACAGCCTTTACTGTTAAAACTACCCCTAGCAGCATCATCTCATCGGCCGATGATCGGCCATTCATCGAAACCCGATGAAATTCTCATCGGCCGATGATCCAATATGTCTCATCGGCCAAGCAGAATCCGAGCAGCAAAATCCGATGAGAATACGATGAGATTTGGAGCAATTTACGAGCAGAACAGTCCCGTGCCGAGGAATTTCATCGGGAAACTTGATCGGAAGGATATCGTTTTCCGATAGAATATAGCTCGGCTTATTTTCATCGGCAAAGTTGATCGGAAGGATATCGCTTTCCGATGAAAAGTAGGTCATCGAAAACCGTGCTCGGATACTGATCGGAACGATGTCATCGTGCGTTACAGGATCAGTTTACGAGGAGTTTGTTGATCGGCCGAGCAAAATCCGATGAGTTGATGCTACTTGGGACAGGTTGCAAAAGTCTTCTTTAAGGATAAAACGTTGTAGCACCAGCGGCACTACCTGAAATGTGACACTTGACTCTCTATGGCACCCTTGAAGGTGCCATCTATTTCCCTAGAGTGCCATGGCGTTCCACATGGAGCCATTCATTTCATTTCACACTCCAGGGTCCCCCTTACCTACCACAGCCTCGTGGTTTAACCGGGATAGGGCCCTGAAGAGCGCTCTGTTCTTAATTTTGAACCAGATCCTAGGGTCGAGCAAACCCCAGGCCCAGCACCCCCAGAGGGATCGTTTCACTTGGAGGACTTTGTGACCACGACATTTTTAACGCCTCCCAGCCACCATTAATCAAGGCGGTGGATCTTTGATCGGCTGGGATCGAACCCGGGTCCCTCCGGACACGAGTCCGATGCCTTACCGATCGGGCCACCACGGCCCCACATGGAGCCAAATGACACCTGGGGTCCCGTGACACCCCCTCAGGGTGCCACTGGTGCTACAAGGTTTTACCCTTAAAGGTGCCTTCTGCAACTTGTAGTTTTAACAGTGTTGATACTAAACTTGCTTGCTCTGACCTCGATCCCTCGGTCCTTCCAGATTGCCTACAGCGCCCACAAGGAGTTCTACGACAGCCACAACGTGCTCCAGGAGCTGCCCATCCCCCCGCAGGTGGTCTTCGTCGAGGCCGCCGTCACGGAGCTGCGCGTGGACAACCTCATGCCCTTCACCAGCTACCAGGTCAACATCACGGCCATCCCGCAGGACGAGAGCTTCAGGCCGCCGGCCAAGATAACGGTCACCACCGCTATGGCAGGTCGGTGGTTTTTTCTTTTTTTAATTCTGGAGTTTTTATTCAAAATTCGTTTAACTATGTAACGAGAGCAGGCGGCTCAAAGTAAAATTAATTTCCCACTCTCCGCACTTTTCCCCTGATATTTGTCACAATTAAGGAGTTATGAACTTTTTTCCCACTTAGCTTTTGCAACAATTGTTAAATGCAAACGATTAAAATTGCTTTGTGCGCAAACCATTATTCACAGGTCTTGCTAAAACAAACTATTGAGCACTAGATTTGTTAGGAAACGTTTAGAAGTAACTGAGACATGAGGATATAAATAACAGCGTAAGCCTCATTCGATAAACATAAAATAAATGAAATGTCTCAACAGCAGTATATGAAAAAAAGAGTGGAAGTGTTTTCCTTCGTACGGTTTCCATGGAGATGACGCAAAATTTCTAAACTTGATACGCTTATTTTAAAATAACCAAGTATAGGAGAGGGCATTTGGCACTTATAACAACTGATTGATAATTCAAAACCCACTGTGTTTCATTCACTGTTGTGTTCCATTCTTAGATGATTTTGAGTGACTACTTTTTTTACACAAGCCTTATGTTTTCCTCAAATGCGATCGATGTTTTTAGTTGAACTAAGCCAAAGTGATTATATGCAATGAAACTTTCATACATATTATTCAAAACCTGCTCTTCAAAGAAATGGGGCTATGCACTTAGAACATGGAATTTTATCAGCATAGGGGGAGAGGGGATAAACGAAAAGGTTGCTTGTTGCTCTAAAACAAGAGTGGAATTCTCTCTGAAATTTGTGCCAACCTTACGACGCATGTTTTGCGAATTGTTGCTCAAGCCTTAGAGTGTAAAATATTGTATAAAAATTCTTCAAATAAACTCAGGTAGCACAAATAACCTTTAAACGTTTTATAAACGTTTTTAAGCGGTTGTTACAACGTTAATAACCATTTTTCAACCTTTAAAAAACGAAGTGTGCTACTTGGGAAATAGTTCCCACGATTTATCTGAAATTTTTGACGATTCTTTTCGAGGTTACTGATTATAGTTAAGTTTAGAGACCAGAAAAAACAACAAGACCTATATGCAGCGAGAATAAACCTGGAACTTTTGAAGAACATTTCGAAATTTGGGAGTAAATGAGTTCTATCATTTTCGACATTGATTTTCAACATTGACCTACAACATAATTGCATAATATTTTCTTCAGAGGATATTTTTATTAAATGTTCTTGTGTGTTTTCTTCAAATGGAAACATTCCGGACTTTTCCAGACACGTTACTGGCAGAAATTAGGCACATCAGCAGCCCATTATTTTCCATAAGCCTCTCTGAATTGTTCTTTACAGTGCTTATGTCATTTTCGATTTCATCTGGGTGCATTCAAGTTCTAAGGCCTCCGGTTTGTTTTCTCCGCACTGGAAAAAAATAGGAACATGTTCATTGTTTAAAAATGAGCTTGTGTTCCTTGTCAATATGTGACAGAGCTGGCAGCACAATACGACAGATGGAGTTGTAGTGGCAGCGTCATGAATGAGAACTGATTTAAAGCCCGGTTTCCTAAGCAGCGTTATTTGCTGCCCGTCACGGCGTGAAGCCTCGCCAAGCTGAAGAACGGCGTGCAGTCGCGCCAATGTGGATTCCTAGGCAACGGCGATTGCGCGGGAAAAAAGTGACCAAACGAGTTTTTTAGCCGGAACTGCAGAGCTACGCGAGTTTCAGTTTTGTAGATGCTGACGTCGTCTACTGACGCTGTCGTCGAAATCAGAGTTGAGGTGATATCGGCGTGACTTGAACCGACGTCGATGTTGGGCTCAGGCGCATGCGCAGAACCAAGTTTTCTGCTACGCCTGTCGCCTCGCCGCAAATCGACGATTTCACTCCTAGGAAACCGGGCCTTTAGATGCTCAAAATGGCCACGTTCTCCTTACTTGAACAGCGTGCAATCATTCGTTTTCCGAACTTGTGTGGTGAGACACGAGATGTTCTCATGTTCCCTACTAAACTAACCTGGATCCTAGTGATTTTTGCCAGTTTCCAACGATGAAAGACTCTCCGTTTCTCCAGCCGTGCTGCTATTGCTTCAGCTATTTTCCAGTGGTCAAAACAGACTCCTAAAGATGCCTTCACCAAGGCCATGGAATCATGCCGTCTACGTTGTGAAATGTGTACTTCTGCAAGGCGATTATATCGAGAAATTATACGAGTTTGATAGTTTTTGGGGGAGTAGTGAGTTAGAAATAAAATCGGGGGCCTTAGAACTTGAATGCGAAACGTATATTTATCATTTTTAGGTTTTTAACTCTAACTCGTTGACTCTTCTTCCCAGCACCCAAGCCCATGGTAAAGCCTGATTCTTTTGGAGTAGCCAACAACATGGAGATCACAGTTGTGCTTCCAAGGGCATCCGAAGAGTACGGCCCGATCAGCCATTACTTGCTGGTCGTCGTTCCAGAGCAATTTGCCGACAAAGAACCCGACGATTTCAGCATTGAGGAGGTAAATATCTATCTAGGACATGAAAAAATATACAGTGGAGGATTATTCAATTACATTAAATCCCAATTATCCGTGTGCGTCCCGATTAACCCATTTACGCCCAGTAGCTTAAAAACGGGACGCTTGTTAGTTACTGCATACAAAAACTTGTAATGGGTATGTCGTTTTACTCTAAAGCTATTTTTCACAAGTTAAATAGTCCCTCTTCTTAAGAAAACCAGTTAGAGCCACTATTTGGACATCAGAGTTTATTTATTGACAACTAATTTCAGACAAATCAGTCAAGCAACGATCCAGCATGGGTAGCCACAGAAAGTAAGTTTTTTTTTTTGCGAACTGTTTTTTCATAAAATTAAACTATTTTAAAATGATTTGCTTAAAATGGATCAGAGATGCCAGATGCCTTCTGTAATGTTACTTTGCAAAAGTAAAGTCAAGTAAGATTGTAAGTCGTATTTTGCGCACATATCTGCCTAGTGTCCCATACACAGGACGTTAAATAACTTACTAAATATGGCAACGGCGATCTATTTTACACCTAAAATGTATGTAAACCATTCCAAGTAAAAGTTTTAAGCGGATAAAAATTGAAAAAAAATGTTGAAAAAAACTTGGGCATAAATGGGTTAAATATCTTTTGGATTAAGGGCTTTTCACATTACGACCGTTCCGTCCGAAAGAAGTGGTTTTTCGGACGTGACGGACGGAGGTGAAAATTTTCGAGCATTCGCACTAGCTCAGTCACGTGACGATATTCCCCCACTAATTATAAAGGGCGGGCACCTGGGCAGAGCCAATGAAATCGCTACCAAAGAATCAAACCGCTGTGGGTGCCGACGACATCAAGCATTCTAGAACGGTGACGGAAGCCGATGATTCGATGTGCTGTCATGGCAAAAGGATAACGAAGACCATTTTCGCTGCGAAAAATTTGGTTCGGACGGCCGGATCGGTCGTAATGTGAATAGCGCTTTATCCGGAAACACACCTGGTTATCCGGTTTCCCTACACTTTCTGAGCCTTTGAAAAACTTTCTATGTATCTAGGAGCTCAATTACCGGCATAGAATGCGAACAAGTTAACATTCAACAACATGCATTTCCGATTAACCCATTTATGCCAAAGTTTTTTAAAACAATTTTTTTTTTCAATTTTTATCGGGTAAAAATTCTTACTTGAAATGGTTTACATACATTTAAGGCTTGAAATAGTTCGCCGATGCCATATTTATTAAGTTATTTAACGTCCTGTTTATCGGATATTTTGCAGATATGTGAGCAAAATACACTGCTCGACATTGAAAATGCAACACCAAGAAGGAGTGGTCAGAAATTCATGCAAATTTTACCGTAGACGCACGTCACTGAGTTATGCAAATGATATGAAATGCGCAGCTCTCCGACGCACGTGAAGTAAGATATAAGAGAATGAAGTTGAAAAGTGGGCTATGTTCATGTTGGTTTTTCTGCCAGAGTAATTGTCGGAGAAATTTGGTTTTTGTCTCGAAGGATACGTGTGATAGGAGGAAATGCCACGCCGTCCTCATCGAAGACACTTCCAGCATATAGACGACTTTACAAGTGGTATGGTGATCGGACTGAGAAGGGGAGGTTGGTCCATACGTCAAATTGCAGCTGATACCCACATGGATGCAAGCACTGTGCATCGGCTGTGTCGGAGATGGTTGGAAAGAGGAAATGTAGCAACATTGAGGGGTGCAGTTGCAGCCAGAGTGACGTCAGACCGCTTGGATCGACGGATTCACCGACAACCTGTGACGGACCCGCAAGTCGCTTGTACGTCGATTCTGCAGCACGTGCAAGGTACCCTGGATGTTCCTGTGTCGACCAGAACCATTTCCCGTCGACTGGTTGCACGTGGCCTGCAATCACGGCGCCCGCTAAGAAGACTGCCATTGACCTCACAGCACAGACTCCAACGTTTGGAATGGTGCCGGACCAGAGCGACGTGGATGCCAGAATGGCAAACCGTAGTGTTCTCAGATGAATCCCGCTTCTGTTTGTCCAGCGATAGTCATCGCATACGTGTGTGGCGTCGACGTGGAGAAAGATCGAATCCGGCAGTAACTGTGGAACGCCCCACAGCGCGACAACGTGGCATAATGGTTTGGGGCGCTATTGCATACAATTCCGTATCACCTCTAGTTCGTATTCGGGGCACTATAACGGCCCAACTAAATAATGTACTGCGGCCGGTGGCAATCCCCTACCTTTAGGGTCTGCCAAATGCAATTTTTCAACAGGATAACGCCCGGCCTCACAGTGCTCGAATCAGCCAACATACTCTACGAGGTGTACAGATGCTTTCCTGGCCACCATACTCTCCTGACTTGTCACCAATCGAACTTGTGTGGGACGTGATTGGACGTCGTTTGCAGAACCTGTCACTGCCTCGTTCAGAGGACGAACTGTGGCAAATGGTTGAAAGGGAATGGAGTGCCATCCCTCAGGACACCCTCCGCAGGCTTATTGACTCCATGCCTAGACGTGTTTCTTCGTGCATCGCTGTCCGCGGTGGTCCTACTTCTTACTGAGCCGACGCCGTCCTCGCCCTAAATTTTGCTTATTTAGTTTGAAATAAATATCACTTATTGTTCCATGCTGTCTCTGTCTTCTTACCAAATTTCATCAATTTCTGACCACTCCTTCTTGGTGTTGCATTTTCAATGTCGAGCAGTGTACCACCGTACTTGACTTCATTTGTGCAAAGTAACATTACAGAAGGCATCTGTGATCAATTTTAAGCAAATCATTTTAAAATAGTTTAATTTTATGATAAATAAGTTCGTAAAAAACACTTACTTTCTATGTCTACCCATGCTGGATCGTTGTTTGACTGATTTGTCTGAAAATATTTGTCAATACATAAACTCTGATATCCAACTAGTGATTCTATCTGGTTTTCTCAAGAAAAAGTACTATTTAACTTGTGAAAAACAGCTTTAGTAAAAGGTTATACCCATTACAGGTTTTTGTATGCAGTAACTAACAAGCGTCCCGTTTTTAGGCTACTGGGCATAAATGGGTTAAGAAGTCAAATTAAAAGTAAAAAAGCATTTTAAAAGTAAAACATTTGGTGCAAAAAAAAATCTTAAGTGAGTTACGATTTTAAAAAATATTATTCATAATTACCGTATGCGTTTTTGTTAAAATTTCTAAAACATACAAAAAAAAAAAAAAAACAAACTCAGTGCCGAATCAGACAGAAATTGCCAAAAAAAAGCACAAATAAAAAAGGAAACGGCATTTGTACGTGAGAAATAAGAAGCGGGTTATATTTTTACCAGAGGTGAGCAAATACTGTTTCTCAATTTCATTTTAATCAATTTCATTCATCAAGCGTGGTATAAATCGTCCAGTTTTAAAAAAGCGGACGGCGAAGAAAAAAATAGAAAAATAATAAAAAATGGGCAATCCTTAATAGCTCAGTAAAAAAAAGAGTATTTAAGAGTCTATTAGTGTATCCACGATGTAGTTTATACCTGTTTTCTTAAATTTCAGCTTACTGCAACTAAACCAGACCAAACTGGGCCCTTCATAGCTGCCAAATTTCTTCGCCGAACCATGCCGGAAAGTTTCTCCCTTGGCGACGGAAAGATGTACATGGGTTTTGTGAATCGTCACCTTCTACATGGAGTGCGCTATAAAGTGTTCGTCCGTGCAAATGTGGACACCCCTCACAAAGTAAAAAAGCTTTCTACTTCTGCATGGAATTATCTTAAAACACCTTATAGCGATACTTTTCCTACACTCAAAAAAATCCAGAAACGTTTCTGAATATCAGGTGCAGCTGCTGTTCATGTTATTTTCTGAAACGTTTCTGAATATGTCGGAAACCTCTCTCCGTTATTTTCAGAAACGTTTCTGAGTATGTCGGAAGCCTCTTTCTGTTATTTTCAGCAACGTTTTTGAGTATTTCATGCAGCTGCTGTTCATGAAACATTCAGACAAGTTTCTGAGTATTTCAGGAAGCTTTCTCAGTATTTCAGAAACCTCTCTGAAAATTTCAGAAATGTTTTCGAATGATTCGGAATCCTTTTTTCTGTTCTTCTTTTTTTTTTATATATATCTACACATCTGAATTATAATGATCCGTTTTTTTCCTTACTACTGAGATTAGTAATATTTCATTTAAAAAGTAAACAAAAAATAATTCAATAAATACTTGTATAATGGCGTAGCAATACAAAATTTTTATTATTTATGAATTTATTATTTTTTTAAGTCTACCGGTTGTTCTGTTATTTGTAAAAGTTGAGGTTCATAAAAATAGAGTTATAACATATGAAACTGGAAGATCAATAAAAAACAATACCGCTAGAAAACAATAAAAACTGTTTTAACTATACCAAAAAGGGAGCATTGTCTAACTGTCCGCATAATTCCCGGGAGATCCATATTTTAAAGGCTTTTTGCCAAACTTAAAATGTACATTTCAAAGCTCAAAACAAGCGCATTCAGCCATTCGAGCAAAGCGTTCCAGTGACGTCACGTGGAACACTCACGCATTTAGTCTATTGTTACCATGCCGATCGAACGTTCTCCCCATTTAAATAACGAAACGGGGGCGTCATTTTTCGAATGCTAATTACCTCGAGCACACCCCGAAAAGTATCCCCATCCACATTCGAAATAAAAAGAACCCCAAACAGCTTCGGAGACGGCCCCCATTTATCACCGAAGCTCTTATTCTGATTAATCTCGGAATGTTGTTCGAAATACAGAAAAAAGGCCTCCCCCAACGCCCCCCGGAATCAGAAATGAATCTTCCCGGAATTCTCTCTTGGAATCTTGCCCAAACGAAAGAGACCAAAAACCCTTTGAATGTCCTTAGCATCATCTAGAGTTGAGGACCATAATTTTCGCCCTCTCTCTCCCTATTGTCGATTGATCAGTGAGAGGCGGGTCCGGCCGAGATTTTTGCCGGATATCTCACCACCGGAAAGATTTGATTTCTCCGTTTTTAGTGCCTATTCAGGGGACCAGGTAAGGCAATTTCAACCAAAACTTCGATTCTTACTATTTATATAATTAAAGAGTTTAAAATTGTATCTTTCCAACCATATATCACACTTGAAGGGTCAGGAGGAAAAACCACGGTAGTCCACTTTTTGTTGAATTTAAACTGATGCTACCACCTGTTAGAAAAATAAGTGTAATTTCGTTTAGTATATGCAATATTCGTGAAAAAACACTGTAGTCCATGTATTATTGTCATTTTAGAACAAGTATACTGGGGAAGTTTATGAGTTCGTAAAGTTTAAATTTCGTTTTTCTCAAAATGAATCAAATGTGACTGCCGTGGTTTTTCCCCCCAGACCCTTCACTTGTTTATCAAAAAACAGAAGCCTCAGAACTTTTTGTTTTTTCCAAAGCATTCACCATGTTTATCACATGAACAGGAGCGCCCCGATGGGAGGTCACGGGAGGTCACTGTGACCTCCCAATAATTTCCGTATTCGGCACATTTTCCTGGCGGTTCGGCAATTTGAAGACAATAAATTGCAAAATTGAGATTATTTGTTATTTTTAGTTTTTAGAATTGTTTTTTAAAAGATGCCTTATGTTTTTTTTCTCACTAAATGTTATGCATCTACGACATGTGTGCATGCTTATGTTTTATCATTCGGTAAAATTGGAACTTCATTTGGTAAATTGATAATTTTCCGCTTCCGAAAAATTTTAAATCGGGACGCCCCTGCACGTGAATAAAACTTTAAATTATTTTTTTGGAAGCATGTATTTTTCATATTCACGTTCCTTTTTCTCAAAATCTATCAAACAAACAAGGCCAATTTTTTAACGACGCTTATATTATGTAGTGCTTTACGCAAGGATTTGACGATATATTGATAAATATTTTTTATGGAGTCAAAAATCATCAAAATGCGAATTTAACTGGTTTTGAGTAAAATATTTAATATATATATATATTTATTTCCACTTAGAAAGGAAAAGACGCGTTAAAGTGTGTAAAAAAATGTTATTCTAACAATAAATTTCTTAGCCTTATCTTTCACCATTTCCGAGAAAAGGTAACTAAAGTTGGTGAATTTAACAATGTCGGAGATAGAGCTTACCCGTTCTTGTTGAATCCTTTTCTTTTAACTTTTTCCCCGAGTTGACTCTCTCTCTTCCTTTTTGCAAATTCTGCACCTCAGAACCAGAACGACGTAAGTCCAGAAATGGCGATTTTCACTTTTTTGCACTACTGTATGTAGAATCTTATTCCTCATCGACCCATGAGAACGTAATTCTAGACAAGAAATTCCTTCACAGTTATTTATCAACATTAAAAGAGCGCAAGTCCCATCTTTTGTATGCATCCGATAATTGAAGGAGTAAGTGGATAAAGGTGATATGTGACATTTTTTGTTTTACTTACTTTTTACCATGGATAAAGGTGTTAAGGATTTTTTTTTTTTTTTTGAAAGCTTTTTCTATAAATTAAAAAAAAATTGTCACATATCTCCTTTAATCACTTGCTCCTTCAATTGTGTTTGTGAGTTAACACAATTGAACACACACTAGTTTGAATTTATGTAAATCGGCGAAATTCCAAATGTCAAATATCACCTTTATCCACTTGCCCCTTCAATTGTTTTCGCCCTCTACTGATAAGTGACGAAAATGGACTTACGTCAGTCTGGTTCTGAGGTACCGAATTGAACACACACTAGTTTGAATTTGTGTAAATCGGCGAAATTCAAATGTCAAATATCACCTTTATCCACTTGCCCCTTCAATTGTTTTCGCCCTCTACTGATAAGTGACGAAAATGGACTTACGTCAGTCTGGTTCTGAGGTACCGAATTGAACACACACTAGTTTGAATTTGTGTAAATCGGCGAAATTCAAATGTCAAATATCACCTTTATCCACTTGCCCCTTCAATTGTTTTCGCCCTCTACTGATAAGTGACGAAAATGGACTTGCGTCAGTCTGGTTCTGAGGTACCGAATTGAACACACACTAGTTTGAATTTGTGTAAATCGGCGAAATTCAAATGTCAAATATCACCTTTATCCACTTGCCCCTTCAATTGTTTTCGCCCTCTACTGATAAGTGACGAAAATGGACTGACGTCAGTCTGGTTCTGAGGTACCGAATTGAACACACACTAGTTTGAATTTGTGTAAATCGGCGAAATTCAAATGTCAAATATCACCTTTATCCACTTGCCCCTTCAATTGTTTTCGCCCTCTACTGATAAGTGACGAAAATGGACTTACGTCAGTCTGGTTCTGAGGTACCGAATTGAACACACACTAGTTTGAATTTGTGTAAATCGGCGAAATTCAAATGTCAAATATCACCTTTATCCACTTGCCCCTTCAATTGTTTTCGCCCTCTACTGATAAGTGACGAAAATGGACTTGCGTCAGTCTGGTTCTGAGGTACCGAATTGAACACACACTAGTTTGAATTTGTGTAAATCGGCGAAATTCAAATGTCAAATATCACCTTTATCCACTTGCCCCTTCAATTGTTTTCGCCCTCTACTGATAAGTGACGAAAATGGACTTACGTCAGTCTGGTTCTGAGGTACCGAATTGAACACACACTAGTTTGAATTTGTGTAAATCGGCGAAATTCAAATGTCAAATATCACCTTTATCCACTTGCCCCTTCAATTGTTTTCGCCCTCTACTGATAAGTGACGAAAATGGACTTACGTCAGTCTGTTTCTGAGGTACCGAATTGAACACACACTAGTTTGAATTTATGTAAATCGGCGAAATTCAAATGTCAAATATCACCTTTATCCACTTGCCCCTTCAATTGTTTTCGCCCTCTACTGATAAGTGACGAAAATGGACTTACGTCAGTCTGGTTCTGAGGAACCGAATTGAACACACACTAGTTTGAATTTGTGTAAATCGGCGAAATTCAAATGTCAAATATCACCTTTATCCACTTGCCCCTTCAATTGTTTTCGCCCTCTACTGATAAGTGACGAAAATGGACTTACGTCAGTCTGTTTCTGAGGTACCGAATTGAACACACACTAGTTTGAATTTATGTAAATCGCGAAATTCAAATGTCAAATATCACCTTTATCCACTTGCCCCTTCAATTGTTTTCGCCCTCTACTGATAAGTGACGAAAATGGACTTACGTCAGTCTGGTTCTGAGGTACCGAATTGAACACACACTAGTTTGAATTTGTGTAAATCGGCGAAATTCAAATGTCAAATATCACCTTTATCCACTTGCCCCTTCAATTGTTTTCGCCCTCTACTGATAAGTGACGAAAAGGGACTTACGTCAATCTGGTTCTGAGGTACAGAATTGATCAGTTAGAGGCGGGTCCGGCCGAGATTAATGCCGGATTCTCTATCACTAAAAAGAATTGATTTCTCTACTTTCAGTGACTTTAAATCTTCTTTTTTTTTCCAGAGTCTGTACACGAGCAGTCCCTTCTCGGACAGCCTGAGCTTGGACATGGCCGCGGCTCCCGGACACCCGGTGCTGGTGGGCAGCGGGGGCATCTGGGAGAAGACGGACCGGCCGGACATCTCGGAGATAGACGGCCGCTCCGAGGAGGCGGGGGTCATCTGGATTGTGGCGCCAGTGCTCCTGCTCCTCATCATCCTCACTTTCATCGTCGTCCTGGTGCTGCTCAGGAGGTGGGTTTCGAACGCTTTTAACGCACTTTTGATAGCACGCCTTTCTTAGTTTCACATGTGGGTTTGTTTGTATGTGTGTATGTATGTAACTCTGAATAAAAGATAAAATTCACGTTCTTTACAATTATAAAAGTAATATATTTAGTACTATTATTAGTACTTAAGGCTAAAATATATTATATAAACTACAGGGTGACAAGAAATAACTTGGACGAAGTTTCAAACCAAATATCTGCAAATACTAGGGATGCACCGATAAGCAAATTGGCCGATTACCGATTAATCGGCTGAGCCGATTAATGATAAAGATAATTGTTTTTCTACTACCAATTTTACCATCACTGTTTTTTATCGCTTATACAATTCCAAGTTTAGAAATAGCAAGTATTTCTGGGAGAAGATTTTTTTTTCCTTTTTCCTAGTTTTCCCAAAATAACTTCAATACTTTATCAAATTTCTCAGAACCAATTTTCATATTAGTGTCAATAATATTATTAACACATTGTTAGTTATGTTAATTGGAAATAAAAATTTATAAATAAAGGAGGGGAGGGGGATTGTGTGGTGAACACTCTAATTTAGGAGTACTTTTAATTCAGATGTTTTAGTAATTAGTAGAAATTTATTCAATACTTTTATTCTTTGAAAATTAGAGGTTATCTGAAAGCACTGTGCTCTGGAGAAAATTATCGCAACATGAAAAATGTTGCATCATTGTCTATGCATATTCATTCAAAGTAGGAGAATTAATTTAAAAAAAACTTTATATCAACTGTGAGGATTATTATTACTGTTAATAAAGTTATTCATCATAGTTTCCTAGTGAAAGTATACTTTAAAGAATAATATCTGAAAAATATTTTTCAGCCGATTAATCGGCCCGATTTTGCCGATTATTAATAATCGCCAAAGTGGCCGCTTAATCGATACTACCGATTAATCGGTACTGCCGATTAATCGGTGCATCCCTAGTAAATACCACTAAATTTGTAATGATATTGTGATAGGGAATCGATTCTAGAAAGCTACTAAAGAGGTGTAAGTAAGTTTGTGATAATTATTATAGTTCACAAGCAATCTGCCGCACTGAATTACAGAAGCAAGAAATGAAACTATGTGAGATTGTTCGACGATTGAAAGTGGCTAAGCAGACGGTTTCCTATAAAATTGAAATATTAAAAAAAAACTTGGACATGATGGTGACAGGTTAGGAAAAAGAATAAAACACACAGTTAACACAACAAGAGACCGGAAAGTGACTAAAAAGTGAATTTAACAAAATCCAAGGATTCCAACGAAAAATGCTTCTAGAGGGGTTAAGATCGACAGAGAAACCATTCGTTTGATGATAAAAGTTGAGCTTGATCTTTTTCCTTATAAAATGAAAGAGGCTTAAAAGCTAACAGCAAAGAACAAACGCACAAGACTTTAAAAGAGGAAAGAACTGTTAAAGCGGGCCGCAGATGATCGATGGCAAACATTGGTCTTAACAAATGAGATACTGTTCTCGATTGGACAAGCTCAAAATAGCCATAATGATAGATCGTGGTCAGCAGAAGCCCCTGAAACTTCTGGAATTGTTGGTGGGGTCAAGGACCACTATCTGCAATGACTTGGGTTGGGATATGTGCTAGGGTGAGAAAACACCACTTGTTTTTGTTGATCAAGGGATAAAAAATAATCATCAGACATACCGCAAACTCATTTTGGAATATATTCTCTTACCTTGGTCGCAAAAATTCTTTGAAAACCAAAGATGAACCTTCCAGCAGGATTTTTCAAAAAAGACCCTCAAGATTGATGCAAGACACATTTTCCGAAGTTCATTGGAGCTCAAGAATGGCCCTCGTATTCCGCAGATTTGAACCCAATGGATTATTCTGTTTTTTCCAACGTGGAGACAAGGGTGTGTACTAAGCCTCATGAAACTTTGGCATCCCTACGAAAATCCCTATCGAGGGAAAGGGATAAAAAATCGATAATTGAGTTGCGGCCCGTAGCCGAAAATTTTGTGACACGTCTTAAGCTCTGTATTAATGATAAAGGTAGCCACTTTGAAAACGGTTAAATATATTAAACAAAATAATGTATTCGAACTTATTTTGAAGTTTTATCGCAATACTTTCATTAGCATTAAAGTTATGATGTGCGATGTGTGTCCAAGTTATTTCTTGTCGCCCTGTATATTACTATATTACATGTTGATGCATTTTAAGTGCATCTAAGAGCGTATTTTTTAGTTTTTTTAAGCTAATTTAAAGATTATTATTTAGAACGTGAAGAATAATCAGCGGGAATTAATAATCTGACTGAATAACGGAAAAAATAGAATAAAATATATTTTTTCTCAACCTGTGGGGTCACGTTTCTCCGTGAGGGTTTAGAAGGGCTGTGAGGAAAGTGGGAATGTTTTTAACAATAATGTAAAGCTATCAATAATTTGCTAAACTTTGGAGTCAGATTTACATATTTTCGACCCCAGTTGCTATGGTAATCAATGGGATAAGTCAAGTTCGTAAACTTAATTTTATTCACAGGAGAGAAAGCAATGTCGAAACCAAACTGTTTCAAAATCTTTGCAACTTGAGGATTTATTTTTGGATAGAAAGTCAAAACAGTGGTATAACCGACCTTAGCGTCGGAAACCTTACTAGAATAAGACAGTCTGATTAGCCTATTATATGTTATATAGAATCAGTAATCTTTGGAGAGTAACCCGATCAAAAGCAACAGCTTTTAAATAAGACAACTCAGTATTAAAAGAATTGGATTCAAAGCACGAAACACAAAAGCCTTAAATGAGGCCAACTTTTGGTTTGAAGGATGAGAAGAGCGGTTGTTACTCTTCCTTTTAGCTGTGCCGTTGTCGGGTAAAACGGTAAGGTTACAATGCGACGGAGTTATAAGTAAACAAAGGGTTAGAGAAATAGTTGCTGGCCTGTGCGTTATAACAGCTATTCCTGTATTTATTGTTCTAACTATAATGCGTATTTCATCCCAGCTGTGACAATCACATGCTATGCCGTTCTTTCCTATAGTTCTGTTGTTAATTGGTTAAAGCAGCAGCGAGACTGTTTTAATTTTTTTAACACAATCAGAAAATTCTGTCCTCTGTAGGTAAAGTTAACTTTTATCGCGCGTTGTTTAATTTTGCAGAACTCATGTCGTAGTCGAAAGACGGCGAAAAAAGTTTTCTCGGCGTTGCATTTCGCGTAAAGCCAGTAAGTATATCAGAGATCGAAGTACTAAAATGGTTACAGTGGTGGACAGAAAGATTCAATTCAATGATTATGTTGAACGTTCAAACTCACATTGTGCGTTATTTTAAAATTTTTGAGTCATTTTGTATAAATTTAGATAGAATTTCGACTAGAGAGCTTTTTTTACTTCCTTTTACGTAGTACAGGAAGTATTGTGATCGCGAAAAAAAATCACTCAAATTTGAGTCTAAATTTTGATTTTGCTCACCCCTGAATGAATGTTCAATAGTTTTTTCGACCTGTCAGCACGTGCATATGTACCTACCAACATATAAGCTGCCGAAAAATCCTTATCAACCACCCCCGAGTTAATTACGACGAGTTTTCTCGTGACGTCTGTATACGTATGTGCGTATGTATGTGTGTCGCATAACTCAAAAACTATATGCCGTAGAAGCTTCTAGCTTGGGATGTAGGCTCTGAGGATGGTCTAATTGTGCACCTCCTCTTGTGTTGCGTTCGAATGCCCCCAAGGGGGTGTTTTACCCCTTTTTGGGGGTAAATCAGTGTTAATTTCAATGCAGATGAATTGGCACGACCACTTGGCGACATATCGCCAAGTTAGCGACAAATTTGGTGAAAAAATTTTTTTTTGAATTTGGGTTCAACTTGGCGCTATTGGCGATATTTTGCGAAAGATTCACTGAATGATATTAAAATCAGCAATATTTAGAAAATCAACCATTGTAAAATATTTTTTGCATTGTTTCGTGGCAGATTAGGGGAGTAAACATTTGAATTGTTACCTTGCTCACTACAAGCACTTTTTTTAACACTTAAGGCAACTACTAAAAAATTTACACGTAAAAGGAAGTAGTGTAGGGTCCATACCAGTATTTTTAGCCTACTTTCCCGTTAAAAATAAAAGAAAGACGAAAAAAGTATTAAAAGTAGCTTAATGCATCTAAAAAATATCGCCAAGTCCAAAAAATATCGCCAAGTTAAAAAAATAAAAAGGTGAAATGAATATCGAAAAATTAAAAATTTGAAAGTAGGGTATTGAGATGGGGAATTTGTGCGTCGGTCGGTCGGTCTGTCTGTCCCCCACCCCTAATAACTTTTGAATGAACATTCCGATTTGGACAAACTATTTTTTGTTGGAAAGATCTCGGCGAGTACAGCTCATTCCCATATTTGATTTTTCTATTTGAACAATTTTTGGTTCAACTTTGAACCGTTCAAACAACCTGTCCCGCGATGCTAACTTTTGAGTGAACAGTCCGATTTGAACAAACATTTTTTTGTTCGAAAGATCTTTTCAAGGATACTTCATTCCCGTATCTACATTTTCGATTTGAACAATTCTTCTTTCAACATTGAACCGTTCAAACAAGCTGTCACCCCTAATAACTTTTGAATGAACAGTCCGATTTAAACAAACTTTTTTTTGTTCGAAGGATCTCAGCAAGGATACTTCATTACCGATTTAAATTTTCCATTTGTTCATTTTTTCGTTCAACATTGAACCGTTCAAGCAACCTTTTCCCACCTAATAACTTTTGAGTGAACCGTCCGAATGGAATAAACTTTTTTTTGTTTGAAAGATCTCGGAGAGGCTTTCCCATACATTACCATATTTCGCTTTTTGATTTGAACCATTTTTCGTTTAATATTGAACCGTTCAGAAAAAAAAATTAACATTAGCGTCTACGGGGAATTTAAGTTGAATGTTGATCCTGAACTTAAAGTCGGATTTCCTTCAAACTAACTTTGTAAGAAAATTGTTTTAATAAATAATGTTTGTAAAGTACTTTTCTGAGTAATCTTCTGTGAGGACTCTGATTCCGATTCCGACTCCGCAAACATGGCGGAAATGCAGGCTCAGAAAAAAAAATGACTGACTGTGCAAACGATTTTTTGTTTATTTATTCATTTGTTTTATTTTATTTTTTATTATTTTTTTGGCAGACTATTTTTTTTTTTGTAACTAAACAAAACGAGAACATTTTATTCTTTATTTATATTTAACAACTGAAAACGGATTAAAAGTGAAATTCGAGACATTTTATTAACGGACGAGTTTTTTTTTCTTTCTTTGAATGTGTTTTGATGCTCTTTGTACTTTTATTTATTTATTTATTTATTTTATTATTATTATTTTTTTTTTTTTTTTTGAAAACGATGGAGGATTTTTTCTACGGAGGAACTGTAACAGTTACACTCTTTAAAAGATGCGACAATACTTTATTTATTAGTTAATTACTTTTTACGTGTCTATTTCATCTGATGAGAGGGGTATATTTTGCTTTTCGAAATCAGCTCTAAGTGCTAAAAAAGTATGTTTGACATAATTTTCAATCTCAGATAATCAAGAGAATAATGATCAGATGCGAGAATGCCGATTTCGATGTACGGGAAAGTATGCTCGTTTAGTTCTTGACAGAACTTCTTGTTTTAATTATTAATACGCTTTTATTAGTTTCACATGCGGGCTTGCATGTATCTCTAAATAAAAGATAAAATTCACGTTCTTTGAAAATATAAAAATAATATATTTAATACAATTATTAATACTAAAGGCTAAACTATATTACATGTTGGTGTATTACAAGTGTTTCAGTTGTTTGTATGTAACTCTGAATTAAAGATAAAATTCACGTTCCTTGAAAATATAAAAGTAATATATTTAATACTACTATTAATACTAAAGGCTAAACTATATTACATGTTGATGTATAGTAAGTGAATGAAAACTTAGCGGAAAATCTATAGTTTTGAAACTTAGAGGGAAAGCAATTAGAGTATCCTGAGATATAGTTTAACTTTTAGTATTAATGAGATAGCATTTAGTAAATTACACGAAAATTTAAAAGAGTATTTTTTAGTGTTTTAAACTGTAATTTAATTTTTTATGTTAAACAAATAACGAAAATAAATGTTGATGTATCATAAGTGCATTTAAACTTACCGAATATTCATAGGTTTGAAAATCTTCTTTTTAGTTTGATTAACTCTAAAAGCGTATTTTTTAGTTTTTTTAAACTACACTGCAACGTTTTTTGACAACAACATCGTGACGTCAGCGTAACATTTGCGTGAAGTTAGCCTATGAAAACCGAGCTAGATAAGACGTCACAGCTTACTTGGCGAATTAGAAGAGATCACTGACTGCTTGTGAGCTCTTATTGGCTCCGCCCGTAGTGACGTTCAGTGTCAAATTGACCCTTCACTGCATGGTGTGCCTGATCTGGTACACACCAAAAAAAACCCTCATATATTCTTATTATATTTAAATGCAGTTAAACTGAGTTTTGCGCCCCTTCTGGAACATTGCTATAACAGTTTAGTGTGATGTTTATGCACTAGTTCGTTGTACTAGTCTAGGTATTACTCTTCTTGCTTTTGAAAAAAAAGAGTGTCTGCATTTCCGTTAAAAGTGTGCTTAGTCATTATTTCCTTTGTTCTAAAAATGTTTAAATACACTTAGTGGCAAATTTGTTTGCACCACTTATGGCACAAAACACATTGTAGATTATTACACTTATCGGTATACAAAGCATATGCTATGTGCTTTGTACCATATGTAGAACAAACAATTAAAACATCAGTTTTGGTGCACATTTTTAAGATTAATTTTTTTCTTCATTTTTCCTGAACTCAGAGCTATTAAAAGGTAACATATGATTTTTTTCATGAAAATATAAAAAATCGTGCAGTGAAAGGAAAAGTTGCTGTCTAGTATAAGATTATTTAGTAATAATAATCACTCTTTGCAATGTTTTTAACAATACAATTACAGCAAAGTAGATCCATGTCTTCGAAAATAAATATTTTTTATTGATTTTGCAACGATAGAGTTTAAAATTAAAGTAAGCTTAATAATGCGTTTTTATCAGAAGCATACTTTCAATCAAGCAAATTTAAATCCTATTTCAGACATCAAAGAACAAATAAATTAAACGACCAAAATCATTAAATTAGAAAGATTAAATTCCCGTCGTCAGTGACTAATATTAAAAATATCTCGTACACTTTTCCAAAAGAAAAAAAATCCTTAAATTTAAACTTCATTAAATCTTAAAATCTGTGGAATAGATTGCGAATTGATGTTCCTGAAAACAGAAATATAAGTCATTTTAAATAAAAGGATTTGTGCAAAAAAAATGTTTCAGAATAATGAAAGTATTTTTAATTGAATCGGGAAATAAATATCTCGAAATACCTGGATTCAAGTTTAAAATAATTGGTTACTGTTGACACTTTAAAAATTGGATTTTCTCTTTAGCGCAAAATCAGCGAATTTCTTTTATTCAAAAGATGTATATCATAGCGTTTTAATATGTTTCGGAGAGTTTTTCGCTTGCGGATTCTTTAAAATGCTCGTTAGTTGCTGGAAAAAATTTGCTATTTATAAGTTTGAGGGGTACGCTCATGGAAATTCTGGAGAACTATAAGGGAAAAAAGATTAAATTTAAACAATCCAATTTCAAATTAAAAGGATTATAATTTTCCCCACTTAAGTTTTATGGAATAACTTTTATAAAACTGATTTTCGCTTTTGGTTTAACTTGCAACGTATATTCTTGTAAGTATAGAAGTATTTCTTCGTGTCTAACTATTTCGTTTCTCAGAATATCATTCGCAGTTGTTGAGCTTGAATACGTCACCTTGCATTGATTTAAGATAACAATCAAAAGGGTAAAACATTCCTATCCTCCTAATATATGCAAGCTCATAACTTTTTTAAAGATTTATGTGAAACGATACATTAAGGCTACAGTGGACACGAAAAATATTTTTTTTTTCAATTATTGATCTATATGTCTAAAACTTTGTTTGCTTGTATATTTACTACATCTAAAAGCATTAAAAGAATTGGCGCAAAAACAATGAATAGTTTTTTTGAAATTTAAAATTGAAAAAAAAATTTAACGAAAATTCCAAGATTTCAAACTGCTACATGCGTCGCAATTTTTTTTCAAACTTTGAATATCCACTTAATTTCCAATCATTAACCATGATTGCATAAATTAATGCATTAAATGTAATGTTTTACGAGATAGTTTATAAAAGATGGGTAAAAATGAAAATTTATATGAATTTTTCAGTAAATAAGGTAACTTTAACAATAAAAAGTCGAATTTATAATTTTAAAGAACTGTAATGACTAAATTTCATCCATGAAACTATAACTAGACAGTATCTTAATATCATCTACAGTTTAGTTATAATCCAATAAATATTGCGACACATAGAGCAATTTAAACTTTGAGTATTTTCGTTAAAAAATTCTTTTTTAATTTTCAATTTGAAAAAAAACTATTCATTGTTTTTGAACCAATTTTTTTATGCTTTTAGATGTAGTAAATATACAAGCACACAAAGTTTTAGACATATAGATCAATAATTGAAAAAAAAATGTGTCCACTGTAACCTTAAGAATTCGTGTTTTAATTTTTCATTAAAAGGAAAAATGGATCTTTCTTAGTTAATCTAGGAGAAATTGTTGTGGCGATTTCAGGAAATATAATTTAAATTATAGTTTAAAAAAACTAAAAAATACGCTTTTAAACTATATTTCGTGATACTCTACTAACTGATTTCCCACTGTTTTTCAAACTATTGAATATCCGCTCTCTCTTTAAGTTTACGTGAACTTATAATGCATCAACATGTGATATAATTTAGCCTTTAGTATTAATAATAGTTTAAATACAGGGTGTCCACTCCTATCATGGAACAATAGCTAATTTCTAAACCGTTAGAGATAAGCATATAGTTCATTTAGGAAAAAATCTCCAAATTACGAAAGGAATTTTGGGTCTATTCAATGTTTTTCAAAAAATCAAATTTTGAAAGAGTTACGAAATTTAAATTTTTATACAGCCCCCCAGTCTTATCAATCATATTTAGTAAAACATTCTTGCCACTGTAACGTTTAAAACTTAAAAAAAATCACTGTTCTACGACAAAAACTGACATAGTTCTGACGTTTTGAAAAATCAAGATTTTGAAGGATTTCGCATACGGACCCTTAAGCGATCTCTCGATGACGTCATGAAATAATGCAAAATCTTGATTAGGACTGGGGGGCTGTATAAGAATTTAAATTTCGTAACTCTTTCAAAATTGGATTTTTTGAAAAACATTGAATAGACCCAAAATTCCTTTCGTAATTTGGAGATTTTTTCCTAAATGAACTATATGCTTATCTCTAACGGTTTAGAAATTAGCTATGGGGCCACGATAGGAGTGAACACCCTGTATATTGCTTTTATATTTGCAAAGAACGTGAATTTTATCGTTTATTCAGAGTTACATACATACCTACCCACATGTGAAACTAATAAAAGCGTATTAAAAATGTACATTTCTTACTTAATCTATAAGAAATCGTTGTAGCGATTTCAGGAAGAAAAAAAAATCATATCTCTCAAAATCAATCTCTCCCCCAGACGGCGGCAGCTGGCCAAGACGCCGGCCGGCGAGACGACCATGAAGCTGCTGATGAACGTAGCGGACCGCGAGATGGTGGCCCACCCCACGGACCCCGTGGAGATTCGCCGCATCAACTACCAGACTCCCGCCATGCTCAGCCACCCGCCCGTCCCCGTCTCGGAGCTCGCCAACCACATCGACCGCCTACGCGCCAACGACAACATCCTCTTCTCGCAGGAGTACGAGGTCTGTACGAGGTCCCTCGCCTCATACGTGTGTGCATATATATATATATATATATATATATATATATATGGGTGAATATCAGGAAAAGTGCTAATTTAAGTCACAAATGAATTTCTCAAGCACTTTCAAATAAAAACCAAAAATTTTTCTTTTCCCGTACAGTAAACTGCATCGCACATACAATCCATGACAAAATTTTCAGGTTTTACTTTAATTTGTGACAATAGAACTCTTTTTATTGCCTCAATGTCATGTCGGCAGCGCGTCACACATTCGAATCGCAAAGTTCAAAAAAATCCAGTGGATTATAACACATCGCAGCAGAAACAAGTATAAAAGGAAATAACGTGTTTTATGCTCATCTGACTTTTAACTCTTGAGTTTTAGATAAAATGAATTTAGATCGATAAAAAAAAGCAATTTCTGCTTGTCACAAGTTTTCATAACATGAGGAGTGAACCAGCTTCCGGAATGATAAAATCTAGACAAAACATTTTTTGGCGCCAAAAAATAACGCTGGGAGAAGCTCTAATGTGTGATGTTTCAGTTCCGATGGAAAATGTTCGCTACGGCTGCATTAGATTATAGGTAAGATTTTTTCAATCTTGCTTTTCTGTTTCTACCAAATGAAGTGTCATGTCGGCAGCGGAATTTAAGACACAAAATAAAGTAATTTTTCAATTTATTTTTGCATAATGGAAAAGAAACCTATTGTCATGGACATAATAAGGTGTTTTTATTTTCGAATCTTCAATTAGGAATGCTCAGCTATCATATTGCGGGAAATTTGTCATGTCGGCAGCGGTCATGTCGGCAGCGCCGAAGTAGAAGGTATTTGTTACGAAACTGATGCGTGCGTTACCGATGTTTTTTCGCAATTTTTTTTCGTATTATGAGTTTGTTGAGTTTTAAAGTACAAAGGTAGATTCAAGTACATCGATTTCCTGCTAAATTTTCCCATTTTAGCAGTTTATTCATTGTTTTTTAAATGCTTCAAAAACATTAATTTTTCCGCAAAATTTGAGTTTTCAAACAAAATTATTGCTTTTTTGCAACCTCTTTTCTTTTACATCAATATTCCGACCTTCGTTTCTAGCTACTGCACCCAAAAATATAATTTTGTTTTAAAATGGAAAACTTAAGAACAGTTTAGTGAAAATCTCCCTCCCCTGCCAAACTCTGACTGTCTTGATCTAATTTCGTTTTTAAAGATTGTGTTAAGAATTTCATTTTATTTTTATTTTTAACTATTTATTCACCTATATATCTGTTTGAAAAAAACTCTGTCGCACTTATTTAGACTTTAACTAACTTTTAATTAGTCTCTAATTTTATTTATAAAACTAAAAAGCGTTCAGGCTCTGAAAGTATTATTATATTCTAAGTAATAATTATTTATTACTTATTACTATTAGTATTTTTTTTAAACATAAAAACTAGTGAAAGTGTTTACTTTTGTGCACTAAGTGTAAAATCTGTAATATTTGTCAGTTCGGTAGCATTCTCATCATGTCGGTAACGCTCAAAGACAAACCCCCTAAAAGAGGGGTAAATGTTCACTTTGACCATGCCCCGAATTTTTAAAAAATATTGTTACTAAAGTGTATTTGAAATACCCAATTAATTTAATTTTCCTAGTATCTTTAAAAATTGAAAATTTCCATGGTCAAATTGGCACTTTTCCTGATATTCACCCATATATATATATATATATATATATATATATATATGGGAAACCCTAACTAAGCCTAAACTTTTGATAGGCCTTTTCCATATTAAAGTTCAGATGTCAGTTAGTCAGCGCGTGATTCCCATTAACGTTATTTATTACACTTGAAACAGCTCTCATACCATCCTCTAGGCTCATATTCGATCTCCCTCAAAGTACCTAACAGACATTTTTTTTTCCCTCTAGACTTAAGCCAGCCTCTGTCTGTAGTGTATCACCCAATAAAGTTCATTATTTTCAATATGCCCCTCCTATATAGATCACGTGATCTAGGGATTATTATCTGCCATCCTTAAATGATATTCCCCATATAAATATCGCTGCATCTCTGAAAAGGAGCAGCCTTCTTGTAACCGAGATATAATAAAGTGTAGTGATTGAATAGCTCTGTCCTCTTCCTACGAACCGACTGCAACACCAACCTTCATCCTAGAGCCGATCTTTCGGATCTTACACACACACACACACACACACACACACATATATATATATATATATATATATATATAAACCAGGATCGTAACCAGACCTTAGTTTCGGGGAGGGTTTTCCAAACCTATTTCTCGTGAAATCTATAAAGTCGTCAATTACATTTGATTTCATATTCTATATTCTGTTGATTTTTGTTACAATGGATATGTTAATAGGGTATCAACATGAAAAATGTTTAAAAAAAAGTGACTTATCTTTTGAATTGAAGAAAAATGAAAAAAATATGGATAACTGAGTTTACTCATCTACAGCTACACGCAGTCGATACTTACGACACTTATAACCTGTGTTAAATATAGAGTTTTGGTGCTTACAAATTTGAAGAATTTTGGTGTCGTTTTTTTTTTTTTTTTTTTTTTTTTAGTGGTACTAAAGATTTGAAGTGGAAGGTGTATTGTTAAGAAATTTTGTTTGCAATAAATACAATAAAAATAAATACTGCCACACGTACAATTATTCAGTAATGATAAATTGTTGAATTTGAGATTATTCTCATATAGTATTTCTCATCGTCGCATATGCAAATACTTTTGTGTGCATATGTAACTTTACTTTAAAAAAATTGTTTTCAAGCATTTTATGCGTTCTTCTGTGTAAAACAATGTCCAGTTTACGAACGTTTCCCAAAGGGCGCTTGGTCGTTCGTTGGTTTTTCTTTTCCTCCCATTCACCACATCCGGTTAAACCCTCATCATGGTAGATACGGTGGTGCCTGGTGGGGTTTAAATAAATTAATTAATACGTAACTTTCAAAAGCTAATGAATCATTTTAATTAACACTGTATTCAAGATCTGTTGAAGTAATACACACTACACTAAATATACACTAAACATACTATACTATAAATAAACTATAATACTACTATACTATAAATCAACTACAATACTACTATACTATAAATAAACTAAAGTACTACTATACTATAAATCAACTACAATACTACTATACTATAAATAAACTAAAGTACTACTATACTATAAAGAAACTACAACACTACTATACTATACTATAGTTGTACTACTATACTATGCTGTACTATACTACTATACTATACTATACTATACCCTATACTACTATGCTATAATACTGGGCAATTCCAAGGTAACAGACACATCAGTTTTTCACAAAACAGCTTACAAAGACTAGAAATATGATGAATTCTTGTTTTATTTTACGAACTTAATGAAGAATCTTCATTACTTCACTACTTTATATAATGCATTTGAATTTTGAAGATTTTCAAAAAAAATATTAAAATAACAGCACTTTCTCCTATACATCCGTTACGGAGCCAAAATACCGTCACATAAATAATGTTTCTACAAATTTTCAAAATTTAACTGTATATTTTATAGTAGTAAAGTCCATGTTCTTCAAATATTCATGCAACGAAACAACGACCTGATATATTTGGAGTCTCTGCTGGCTGTTTTGTGCAGAAATTGACGCTATTTTTCAAAATGGAATCGCCCTACTATACTATAAAGTATATATTAACACTAAAATGAGTCTACTCTTTTTTAGTCTATCGAACCTGGACAGCAGTTCACTTGGGAAAATTCGAATTTAGAAATAAACAAGCCCAAGAACAGATACGCCAATGTCATAGCCTACGACCATAGCAGGGTCGTGTTGCAACCCTTGGACGGAATTATGGGCTCCGACTACA
>JAXGGA010016327.1:0-26905 GCA_038373865.1 Uloborus plumipes | reverse complement strand
AAAGTAGAGGGTCTGTGAACGTATTCGTTTTTGTGTGGTCTTGTTTATTGATGACATATTTAGCTATTAAAATCCTTCGAGGGTTACAAATGCTTATAAATGGGGACCAACAAAGTACCCTCTTATTTGAATCAGGGCGGCGAGAAGCAATCTCAGCCTAATCGGAAACTAGGGGTCCGGCGATTAGGAGGTAAAAGTCTGAGTGGTGTAAGTTTTGTAAGTTTTATGGGGGAGAGGGGGGCGCTGATCAAACTGACAAGTAGCTTGCTTTGAGTCTGAATATATTTGGGAAAGAGAGCTGGAAGTGCTAATGAGAGTCTTGTTTTTAAGTATGTTTTGCAACTAATGAAAATTTGAATATTTTTTTTTTTTTGTACTTCAAATTTTTACTCATTTAATAGTTAAAAGAAACAAAAAAAAAAAAAAAAAAACTTTTTTTTTTTGCCATTTGAAATTTAAAAAAAAAAAAGCTTTTTTTTCTGTTTTTTTTCATTGTAAAACATTTCGGGTTTCGGGGGGGGCTCGGGCCCGTCGGGCCCCCCCTCTGGATACGGCCTTGTACTGGCCCAATAAAATTTCTAATTCAGACCTATACAAACGCACTAATTGCAAGCTTATAACTACACAGGTAAAAAAGCAAAGATGGACTTGGATAGGACATGTTCTCAGAATGAAATCAATAGACCCAACAAGAACTGCTCTCACGTGGACCCCTGATGGCAAAAGGAAGCGAGGCCGGCCAAAACTTACCTGGCGCCAAATGGCCATTCAAGAACGAAATGCCTTTGGCTGGCCAAGCTGGGGGCGAGCTAGGGAAGCGGCACTGAACCGTGCAGGTTGGAAAGCCACGCTAGCGGCCTCATGCGCCACTAGGCGTTAAGAGATTAAAGAAAAAAATGTTTTGGATTTCAGTTTAAATTTTACAGCTTTACCTGACTCATTTGTAAATACAGGGTGTCCACTCCAATCGTGGACCAATAGCTAATTTCTAAACCGTTAGAGATAAGCATATAGTTTATTTAGGAAAAAATCTCCAAATTATGAAAGGAATTTTGGGTCTATTCAATGTTTTTCAAAAAATCAAATTTTGAAAGAGTTACGAAATTTAAATTTCTATACAGCCCCCCAGTCCTATCAATCATATTTAGTAAAACATTCTTGACACTGTAACGTTTAAAACTAAAAAAAAATCACTCTTCTACCACAAAAATTGACCGAGTTATGACGTTTTGAAAAATCAAGATTTTGAAGGATTTCGCATACGGTCCCTTGAGCGATCTCTCGATGACGTCATGAAATAATGCAAAATCTTGATTTTTCAAAACGTCATAACTCGGTCAATTTTTGTGGTAGAAGAGTGATTTTTTTTTAGTTTTAAACGTTACAGTGTTGAGAATGTTTTACTAAATATGATTGATAGGACTAGGGGGCTGTATAAAAATTTAAATTTCGTAACTCTTTCAAAATTTGATTTTTTGAAAAACATTGAATAGACCCAAAATTCCTTTCATAATTTGGAGATTTTTTCCTAAATAAACGATATGCTTATCTCTAACGGTTTAGAAATTAGCTATTGGTCCACGATTGGAGTGGACACCCTGTATACTCAGTCAATAGTGAGGTGGAGAAAAAAGCTAAGCCAGTTTGGCTCTGTATTTTTTTTTTCTCTTTGTGCTAAAGTGGCAAAATAAAGAAAGGATTTCTATTAATTAATAATGATCAATTGAGCTTACATTTAGCTGACTATAGCTTCAGCAATAATAATTATAGATGAAGTATGATAAAAATAGAAATATTACCTGAACCTAATTTTTGTCCTTTCCAAATGCTTTTTAAGCTTCAAATGCTCTGAAGCACTGATTTGCCGTGAAAATGCCTTGCATGTGTTTTGATGTTACAAGAAGCTCTTTCCTCACTCAAGAACATGGAACTGTGCCATAGCAAAAATGGTTCTATATAGCTTAACATTATTTCATGACATCGTCAAATAGAAACTTTCTTCGGCATTAAAGCATGTGTACTATGTTCATTGCAAACACTGATTTGTTTAGTTTTGCAGTTAGCAAATAATCATTTGCAATACCTTTATAACTTTTCCATAATAAAAATTATTTTAGAGATGTGCAAATAATATAAAATTTTTATAATTAATAACAATTTATTTCACTTTTCTTTTGCTTTTTAGCTAGAGCAAACAATTGGCCTCCATTACCAAAGACATTTTGTGTGGGACCATGCTTTTACCAAGATATTTCTGTTGATATACCCCTTGAATTTCAAAAGTTAGTCAAAACAATGTATTATCTTTGGATATGTAAGTAGTTTTCCTATTTTTTCGCTTTTAATTTTTCCCACTTTAAAATACCCTAAACTATTGCTCATGACTTTTGAATAAACAATTCCTTCATAGTGCCCCTGTATCATAGTAGGGTGATCCGTGGTAGCCCGTTCGGTAAGGCGTCGGACTCGTGACCGGTGAGTCCCGGGTTTGATCCCAGCCGATCAAAGATCCACTGTCTTCATTAATGGTGCCTGGGGGACGTTAAAAATGTCGTGGTCACAAAGTCCTCCAAGTGAAGCGATACCTGTGGGAGTGCCCAACCAAGATTTTGCTCGGCCCTTGTTCTGATTTAAAAAGAACAGAGCGCTCTATAGCGCCCTATCCCGGTTAAACCACGAGTTGTGGTAGGCACGGGCGACCCTGGAGTGTGTGATGTACCATAGTAGAAACAATGCTATTGAAATGGAAATTTGTATTCAAAAACAGCTAGTGTGCAGCATCTGCCAAACTTAGTTTCCTTGTTGCTCACTAAAGATAAATACTGTATTTTAAATTAAGTTAATTTGTTTGAGTGCTGAGCCACCTAATATTTAAAATGATGAATCAGTTCCAAATTGTTAAAACATGATTAATAATCATACATGTTTCAATGCAGTGGTGCCTTATCTTTTTCTGCCCAAGGGATATACCTCATATTAAAATCATTCTCGTGGGTCAGAAGACATGTAAAATTACAAACTATTTTGGTTTTTTTTTAAGTAACCAGGGAAAATATGAAACAGGAAAGCAAATCGAAAACCCTTAATTGGTGTTAGTATTACTTGATACTTGTTTTTCAGAAACTGATTTCTGAATATTTGGCTCCGAGATTTGTGACTTTGTCGTTTTTCGGGCTTTTCGATTTCTAACATTGAACAAAACAGTGGGATACACCAATCAGCTTCACGGGTCATACGTTGGGCATCACTGTTTTAATGCATAATGCAAGGAACTTGTTATCGAAAACAGTCTGCTTTTCTTTAAATTACTTGATATTCTTTGATATGCTTTGTGTGAAATGTTTTATTCTGTGTGAAAGAATAACTTAAATATTTTTTAATGAAAAGTGCCAATAAGGATGTCAATGGCTTTTTTTTTTCTTTTTTTTTTTATTATTATCAGAGCTTATGCATCAGCATTCTGCTTCATAAAAATTAAAAAATCATTATTTGGACTTTGCCAGTGTGGTGACCAGCTTAAAATTTTCTGGTTGCCAAAAGATATCTTTAGTGGCCACTGCTGAGTGGCGACGGCTAATCTCGACCATTAGGTAATAGAGGTTTGCTTAACATATCTATTTTAAAAGTAATTAGTTTTCTTTCTTACAGATTATGCTTGTGTTTTGTGCCTGAACATGTTGGGATCTCTTGCACTTTTGATTTCTGGAGCTGGAAGTGCAACTTTGTTTGGATTTTCTTTGTTGGCATTTTTCTTATTCATTCCACTTTCATTCGCATGTTGGTTCAGACCACTTTACAAAGCTTTTAGGTAAAAATTTGACTTAATGGTTTTTTATTTTATTATATACCTTTTATATTCATAATGGTTTAATTGCATTTTCAAAAGAAACCAACTAAATAAATATTTCTTCTTATGAAAACATTGAAAAAATGAAACAGAAATGTTATTATTTTTATAACCAGTTTCTTACAGAATGGAAGTTTCACTTTATTAAAAATGTGCATTTGTAGTTGCATGGTTTTTGTGCATTTGAATTGGGTTTTTTGATTGCCGTAAGTTGCTATGTTATTTTTTGTGGAAATGTTTTATTTTAACTTTCATTGTTAGGAAATCAACAGCATAAAACAACTAAACAAAACAGCTAATCTCAATTTATTAAAATTACATCAGTAAAAAAAGTAGAATTTGAAAAGTAAAATTGACAATGGCTATTTGAAAAAGAAAATAACAACTACTTCCAAAAACATTCTAACGTAAAACAATGCTAGATGTAAATCCTAATGGCTAAAATAAACAATAGTAACTGAAAACACCACATTTTTAGTGGCCTTGCCTGATCATGCCTTAGGCCCCTTTCAATTTATATTTTCTCATTATTATAGTTCAAGCTAGAATTTTTTATTTCTAGCAGAAGCTCTTGAACAAAGTTCATTGACTTGAGCTAGAAATCACAGCTAGAGCACAGCTAGAAATCTAATAAATAAATAAAAAAAGTTCTAACTTGTTTCATCCCAAACCCCAATTGCTGCTATACCTCCCTAGCCTCTCTCAAGTAGAAGGCCATGCTTTCAACTCGACATGCCATTGAAGTTGTCCACTACTTTCAAATTAAAATTGAATAATTCAATTTTATTTGTAAAATATGTTGCACATTGACTAGTTGCAAAATGAATATTTTAATGAGATTTGAAAGAAAGTAAAAAGGCCTGATGTTATAATATTCTTTCCTGTTTTTTCTTTATAAGAACAAATCTTGCAGTTACTCCAAATTGATCACTATTCTACTATATTTGGAAGATCTATTATATCTATTTATTTTTATAATTAGATTCTATCTAATCTAGTTTCTCTTAACTTTATGTGGTATGAAGACTTATTTACATTAATTTATTTGTGTGTTTATTTGTAAATAGTATAATAAATGCAAATAAATTACTATTAAAAATCTGCATATGCAACATTTGCTGTACTGCCAAGTGCAGTATGACATTTCAATGCAAAAAAGTGCCTGAAAAGGAGATGAAAGGTCTTTTCCATCTCATCTGCAAAAAAAATAGTTTGAACCCTGCTTTTAATTCTATAAGTTTGGAATCAATTTAGGATCAGATTACTTGTTTCCACTCTACTGTTTTATTCTGTGATAAATTACCATTTCCCAGCAGCATGTTTTAATATATGAGGCTTTCAGAGCCGTAGTGGATCATATCATTCACGGACTACCCACTTTCGATCTGAGCACCTCTTATTTGTTAAATGTAAATTTGCAAATTTGTCATAAACTAGTAATGTTAGAATGTGTGCCAGCCGAATCAAGATGTAGTGTATTTTTTAATATAAAAAGTTATACCTTGGTAGTGGTTCTCAAACTTTTTTAGATCAAACCATTTCTTAGATTTTCCCATATTGCATTTCTCCCAGCAAAAGTGTGACTGATTATTACTAACATGCAAAAATTAATTAAACTTGTGTACCTCCATTGCGTAGCCTTTATTTATACTGTTGTGTACCGTAAAATATAGCTGATTGTAATTAAGTCTTTAACTACATGTTGAGTTATTGCAAATTTTCATCACATTTCTGTGAAATTTTCACTGCTCCCAGCTAGTATGTTGCACAGCTTGAGAATAACTAGAGTTAAAAATGAAGTTATAGTACCCATATTGTTGATTCGTCATTTTGGCTTAAAATGCTGTTTAAAAGTGTGTTCATAGAAAACCTTACAGAGCTGGGACATATAAGTTTTTAATTGTTAAAGCAGAACCAGTAGTTGTGGACTACAGGATTTTTTTTTCTTTTTGCAGTAAAACCAAAGGACTGTAAAAGTGTATTATGCTTATGAAAAAACTTAATAGTTTGAAGGGAAAAGATATAGTTACTTTTCTTTCTATGGAATGTTCTTTACTTTTCAAGGAACCAATTTATCTAATTGCACGACAAATTCCAAGCATGTAAGGTTCACAACGCAATTCAATTACTGTTGCTATCATAAATATTATATTTATGTACTTTCGAGCATTGCTTGGAAGTCAAATTTGCTGTTTTAACATTGCTTAAGACAAAGATTCGACTACAAACGCTTAACATTTTTTGTATTTGTGAGACTTAATATTAAAAATTATATAAATGTTTACATTAACATTGAATGGTTTTTGTGAACTCCTTTTCTGTATGCCAAACATGTTGAAAGTTATTTTTAAATATTTTCAGTTATGTTTCTTAAATGTTTTTTGTTTTATCAAAATAAATCTGTTTTTGTAGGTCTGACAGCTCTTTCAACTTCATGGTTTTCTTTTTTATTTTCTTTTTCCAATTTATTCTGTCAGTGCTATATGCCATTGGAATAGATGGTGTGGGGTCTTGGTAAGTATTTTCAATTCATTTGTTATAAAATTTTGTAATTTTTCTAAATTTGATGTTAATTCTTGAATAAATATGAAGATATGTATTTCAGATGCTTGTTATGTTTTTTATCGCAGATCTGGATTGAATACAGTCACATTATTATGCAACAGGTTGATTGATGTCTATATCAGTCACTGCGGCTAGTCTCAGTTATCTATCTTTTTTTTCTGTTAACGTTATTGTGTTTTGGTGTATAATTTTCTCTATATAATCCTTTTCACTCCTCTGCGAGTTATCTTTGTGCATTTTGAAAATTCCATTTTCCACCAACAATGGTGGTAAATGGCTTTCAGCATGACCTGTATCTCCAGCAATAGCAGGCCTCTGCCCTCATGTCTTAAAGTTATAGAATCTATCTGATTCATAGTTAATTTTATTTCACTACTTGTGGTTACATTCCTATTTAATGTGCTTTTGACATAAAATCTTTTAATAATTTAATAGTGATTCACAACTTTTTTCCCCCTCTTTTATATGAGAAACCAATGAAAAAAAAACTGAAATATCTTAAAATCTCAAACAAACATGAAAACTTTATTTTACTACCTTTCAACTACAATTAAAATTTAGCCTGTGACTCAATATTTATTTAGTTATAAATATTTGTAGCTATAATTGACTAAAAAATGAGGGATTTTTTTTTTTTTAAATTGGCATAAAAATATAAAAAGAACTCTTTAAGGAACTTTTTAAGATTTCTTTTGAACTCTTAAAAAGCTACTATGTGCTAAAAATAGGAAATAACATCACATCTAAAAAACATCATCAATCTTTGAAAAACATTTTTGCTTTATAAATATTTGACTAAAGGTTTGAAACTTAATCAGCTTTTTTAAATTTAAACTTTATGATGATCTAATGTATTAAAATTGGTGAATACAACTAGCCTTTATCACATAATGAACTTTTGATCCCTTTATTGTGTTTCTGAGTTTATGGAATTGTATTGCACATGATTGCTTTAAGTAGTTAACTTTCAAAACAACATTAATAGTATAAACAGCGTCAATATATTGTGGGCATATTTTGGTGTTATGACAAATAAACAACATAAGAAAATGAATTTGATGGTATATGAGGAAACAATTCCTTGGTTGCAAATAAGAAAAATCTTCAGTGCCACATTTGGTAAATTAAAATTATACAAGTTTCGATTTAAAATAAGTAATATATCTGCTGGACAGCACAAGATATTGAAAATGCTTAGCTTGAATAATTTGTATTGTGTTTGTGAAACTTATCCTGTTTGTAACTTGAATGTTACAGGAAAACATTTTAAGCACCTATCACTGTTTATTTGTGATACAAATGCATCTTGTTCTGCTTTATGGCATATGGCTGTTGTGGCAATTTTGTATTTTGAAAAATTCAAAAATTTCAAATTGTATTCATTAACTTTTAGTTAAATACTACAGGATTCCATGTGAACTAAGATCATCTGCTTCTCCCTTCCTGTGGAAACAAGGAAGGAGTTGAATCTCTTCTTGTTCTGAAACTTTAACTATGTAAAATCTTCACTAATGTACGTGGAAAAAGTTGCATTTGCTTGTTTCATAAGTTCATTCAATTTATAAAACTTCAAGTCTTGCCATAATTATGGGCCTGTTTCATTGTTTTTTGCACGAATTAAAAAGCAGAAGTATTTCAACTTTGCATCTACAAATATTGCTTGCTTAAGTTCAGCCTTGAAAATTTGAAAAACTGTCTTTATAATGGCTTTCCATTGTTTTTAGCTATAATTTAAAAAATAGAAGAATTTTTATTTATGGCTTATTATATTTGTTTTTGGCCACCATTAAAAAATAACTCTCTTCTATCACAAAAAAGCAGCAGAACAAAATTTCAAAGACCATGCATAAAAAGTTTCTCTTCAAAACAATCCTATTTAGCATGTGCATTGTGTTCCCATTTTTTTCTTAAGGTAGCAACTCTGGAGTTGACTGATTGTTGGAACAAATTACCATTGTAATTAGGATTAACGTCCAACAATGTACTATAATGCAGGGTATCTAGAAATTTTAGGGAGCGGCAGTAATATTAGAGGGTTTTTTATTTCATTCTGAAGGGAGGGGGGGGCAACCTGGAAAATTAAATAATTTAAGCTAAGAAGGTGTTGTATTTTTTCAGTTTTTTAAAACTGGTAGATTGTGCTTTATATTTCATTTTTTTGCCTTAGTTTGGTTAGATAAAACATTTAAAAATGAACCCATCAGCTCGAAAATTAAATATCTTCTCCTTTGCATAAAAAGACAATGTTATTAAATTGCCGGAACCAATAACTATTGCAATAAGGACTAACATCCAACAATATGTCAAAAGGAAATTATAGCGAAAGAAAACTTTCACTTTTCAGTTTTTAAAAGCTGAGATGCTTAGCACTAAAATTTATTTATTTTGTTTGCATTTTAAATCATAATTTTGAAATGTTATTATTATGAATATATTCATATATAATCTATTTCTACATATTTTTTATCCACATTCTATAGTGGATTTATCAATGGAGCAAATGCTATGGGTATAAACAAAGTAGCTGGAACTTTAGCTCTTTTATTGGCTGTTCTTCATTCAGTATTTGCCGGAGCATCATTTTTTATGTTGGTTAAGGTAATTGTATATTTTAAATTATCTTTTTTCCTTAGTTATCAATTTAAGTTATCATAAATAAATTACATAAATAATATATCCATTGTTCTCTATGAATCCATTTTATTTATTTACTTGTTTTCTATGTTTGTTTCAGTTTTAAAATTGTATTTGATATTATAAAGATGTACCTTAATACAAATCATTGATTTTTGTAGTCCTCCCAATTTGAATAAACTATGATTTTGACTTTCTGAGAAATATTTCTGCAACGGTGTTTCATGTTTGCAAAATTCCTTTTAAAAAAGGATGAAAATATAAGCATGCATTCTCCCCCAGCTGCATTATAATTCCCATTTAATTTAACTGCACTTGCATTTGTTGTCTTGCAACTTTTGCTCTCTTTCTTTACTCAGAGCTGCTATCAAATGTAAGAAAGTAATCTTGAAATCAAAAATCTATCAACTTTTGAGCCTCTTGGTTTTTCTGTGTACTAAAGCCAGAAGATCAGAAGTTTTGCTGAGATGCATACCTGAAAAATTATTTCTGTAGCAAGCAAGGATATTTTACAATTTTTTTATGCTTGTCTGTAGTCAGGTAAATGTATTCGTTTTTGCCCTTAAATTTGAATTCAGTAACTTTTACTAAAAATAATGAATAGAATTTTGATGTCCAAGTATACAGTAGCAGTTAATTCATTTAAATCACATTAAAAAATTGACTTACATTTTAACTTATAAAGCTGTAAGATTATTTCAACAAACTTTCTATCATACTTTAAGATAATTACAGTATGTTTACAGATTTTGCTCCCCATAAGCTGTTAATTTAAAAGCTGTTTTTTTAACAACAAATTCCAGCATTAAGTTTGAAAGCTTTTACTGTGGTTATTATTAAGAGGGGAAGGGGCGGCAAAATAACTAGTGCTGACCCTATTCACACCCAAGAGCAGTATGATAATGCTAAAACTTAGTAACATACTTGCAAAAGTAAACTGTTTATAGAACTGTGATTTTTGTGATGTTATAACGCCACTAAATTTGTAAATAAATATATAATACTTGTTTCAGAAAAAATCTTTAGTTCAATTTTTTAACTGCAATTGTTTTAAGTAAGCCAACCATGTATTATGTCCCATAATAAAAATATGTGCATTTAGTTCTGAAAAAGCTTTGCATGTTATTTTTGCGTTTCTACTGAGTTTTTTATGCATATTTTGGTATTCATTTTTATATCAATTATGTCAGAACAATTTTTTAACATAGGTTATTTTCATATAGATTCATAGAATTTATCGAGGAACTGATCATAGCTTCGCAAAAGCCCAAGCAGAATTTGCAACTGGAGTTCTTGGTAATCAACATGTTCAAAATGCAGCTGCAAATGCTGTTGCTGGAGCAGCTCGTCAGACTTTGAATCAACAATTTAGTGGTAATCGATACTAGCAAAGTATGAATGTTGTTCTGTATTTTGTTATTAAGTAGGCCAGAAGATGTGTGCAAATATAGTGGTAGTGGTTTACATTGCTATGTTTATTTCCTAAGCATGTTTTAGTTTTTAAATCCCAAAAATGAAATTTATTAAACCTTACCTACAGAGGCTAAAAGAATGGCAGGATTTCTATCAAAATTTCTCTGATGGCTTTTTGAAAATATCCCAGCGCAAATCTTTTCCTTGGAAGATTTATTAAAACCAAGATAAATTGAGTATGTGACATCACTTGCTCACATCACCAAATCTTTTAATCCATTTAAAGATTCATCAAAAAGCTCTTCTGCTGTTCTAAGTTTCCATATTCACATACCTTTTAGGACCCTTGTTCATAACTATATGATATAAAATAGATCTTTCACAAACCACAAATTTTGAACTCATATTTTAGTAAAGTAATGATTTGCTAATGAAAACTGTGTGTGTTACATAAAAGGATTTCAATCCATGTAAGATTATTTACTATAAACAGCGCATTGATAGCTGTAAAATTCTTATTTTAATTCTAGACATAAATGCATATTTTACTGTTATACAGTAAAAGAAAGTTATAAGTATAGTGCAGACTTTACAGGCATTAAAGGAAAATACAAAGCTTGTTGTTTGTTAATCTATAGCTAGCATTAAATAACGCTGTAAAACAGAGTAAATAAAACAGTTCATATGCACATAGGACAATGCAAGGAAGATCTTGCTATGCTAGTATACTTTTATGAAACTCACTGAGCTAGCATGGCCACATCTTCATAGGACTTAAACCAACAGATACATTAACTTAAAATTCGTTTAATATTTTGACACCTTGATTTTACATGAACGCAGTGGGGAAAAGATCTTTAAGTCTCTTTCTATAAAATCCTCATATTGAACTCTTTTAGAAACCAAACTACCTACTGCACTATTGAAATTCATGCATGTAAAAAAGTGATATAGAACTAGTTTAATCACAATATTTTATATGTAGTTCGAAAAGGGGAGAGGGATTATTAGACAGGTTTGATTTAGTTAAAATTTGGCTCAGAACTTTTCTTCTAATAGTTAATTGAAAATATTCATTATATATTGTAATTTCTGTTAGTAGTATCTTAAAAAACTTGCGTGCAGCTTCAGGACTGCAGTTAAGTTAAAGAAGAAATGAAATGTTAACTTGAGCATCAGTTTGGTGATATTTAGAGATTCCCTTTGAATGAACGTTAAAATTGTCAGTAACTGTAATATGAATCTCTGCAAAATAATTTTTTCAACATAGACAAGCAATAACCTATAAGTATTTTAAATGGTTTTCTGCTCACTCTCTTAGGCACTAGTATAGTGTGGTTTAGTTCCTCTTACAGGCTCTATTTAGAATCTGATGCTACAATTACAGATTTTAGATGCCAGCATAAACATTGCTTTTCATTTGAAAGTAACATTCTGTATGTTTCAATATCATAATTAACACCACAGTCGGTTGTGGGCCTTAGCCTTCTTAAAAAGATTCAACCAGCTGTTCTCCTCTTGGCTGTAGACTTCCAGCTTTTGATTTTAATCACAAAAATCAGAGTTGTAACAGTTGACCTATCTTATTTTTGGTCTATCCCAAAGCCGTAACCAGATTCTTATTTCGGGGAGTGTTTTACCAACACAATTCTAGTGAAATACGTACTATAAATGAAATTTGATTTCACGTTCTATATTCTATTGCTTTTTGTTGGATGCTTAAGGGGCATTAAGAGGAAAAATAAAATGACACATCTTTCCAAATGAAGGAAAAAACTCTTATGTGTACAAAGCATCTTCGCCTTAGTTAAAAAAAATGTTTATATGAGATTCTGCTTGCAAAAATTACAATAAAGATAAATACTGCAGATAAATCAATTAATTTTTACTACCATTCAATAATGATGATTTCATTTTTAAAATGAAATTGAAAACTAAATAACCAAATCAAAAATAAAACAGTAATAATATAATTTTTTAACAAAAAGGGCAAAAAAAAAACATTTTTGGAATTATTTCGGAGGGGTTTGAACCCTAAAACCCACCCCTTAAATACGGCCCTGGTCTACCCCTCAGTTATTGTCTAAAAAGAACTGCATTGAAAACTTGCACTGCTTTCAAAACAGATCTATCACTTTCTATTCTCATGAAATGGTTAACTCATCTCATTCCGTTAAGCTTAATACATTTTAAAATTTCAACATCCCTAAAAAGTTTGTAAAGTTCATCTTCTTGGACAATATTGAGTCGCTGATACCAGCAAAAATAGTTTGTAACACTTTCAATTCAAAGATTGCCAACATTTTGCTGTTTAGAGGCCATGTTTTGGATGCATATGTTAACCATCCTTTTTATGCTTAGCAATGTATCTAAAAAGCTATACATTCAAGAAGTATTGTGTCTAATATGTGCACATGAGAACATTCACCCATTCTATTGAGTTATTTAAACACATCTATTATTCTATTGGCATAAAAAAAGCCATATTTACAAAAAAATCCTTAAGTGGTGGTAAAAAATGAGGATTGTTTCCGAAATCAGTAGTTGTAAAAACTGCATTAGAATCATTTACTAACAGTTGAGAAACATGACACAACCTGAAGTTTGTAGATTAGTACAATGACCTTGATCTTAATTTTTCCTTAAAACTACACTGGCGGAAAAAAAAATCCCAACACCAAGAAAGACTTGTGTTAGATAAACGAAATTTGGTAGGCCTGTTTATACAACTCAAAGATGACATCGATTGAAATTTCGCGTTCCGCGTATGTGTGGCGCAGCTGGCGTCACTCAAAACATGCAAATAAGGCTTGTTTTATAAGCGTGTTGCAAAGCTCGTGAGTATTATTTTTCCGTGAAATTTGACGAATTGCGTTCATCTTAGATAGGAATACCTTTAAGAAGACGAAGAAAGCCATTATCAACAGCTCACCGAGTTTAAACGAGGTCATACGATTTGGCTACAAGAAGGTGGATTTTCATTTCGCGATATTGCAGAAAGACTTGGGTGGGAATGTTTCCACCATGCATGATTATTGGAAGCTATGGGCAAGGGATGGTACTACCTCAAGAAGATCGAGTTCCGAGCTGCCACGTGGCACGACTGAGAAGGAAGATCGCCGAATCTTGCGTACAGCTGTGGCGCATCGTACTGCATCTGCGGTTGAAATTCGAGCTGCAGTTGGTACTGTCGTGACCCAAGGAACCGTAAATAACTGTTTACTTCAAGGACAGCTCCGAGCCAGGCAACCTGCAGCCGGTATTCCATTGACTGCGAACCACTGCATTTTGCGACTGCAGTGGTGCCACGACAGAGCTCATTGGAGGTCGGAGTGGAGATCTGTTGTAATTTTTGATGAAAACAGATTCTGCCGTAGTGCCAGTGGTGGCTGTATATTGGTCAGAAGGAGGCCAGGGGACTGCCTGCATCCAAGCGGTCTACGGCCTAGACACACGAGACCTACACCTAGAGTTATGGTCTCTGGAGCAAATTTCTACGACAGCAGGGGCATTCTTGTGGTTATCCTAAACTCACTGACTGAAAATTTGTCGTCAGTCTGGTGTCTGTTAATTTAACCAGTAGTACAGCCTTTCATGAGTAGCATTCAAGGGGGCGTTTTCCAACAGGATAACGCTTGCCCTCACATCGCTGCTGTAACGCAATGTACTCTACATAATGCTGACATGTTACCATGACCTGCAAAATCACCAGGTATGTCTCCAATTGATAACGTATGGGATATCATTGGACGGCACCTCGAGCATCATCCAGTCAGCAATGACGGTCCTAGTATTGACACAAGTGCAACAAGCATGGAACTCCATGCTACAAAGTGCCTTCGGCACCTGTATGACATAATGCATGCACGCTTGCCTTCAAAATTCTGGAGGTTACACCCTCTACTAAATTAACATTATTTCACATTTGCACAGCATTTTCTTGAGCTTAGATTAGCCAGTGATCTTGTACATTTAATCAATTAAACATGTTAACTAGACAATTGCATTACCAGAATTTCATTACTGTACAGAAATTTTTTCTTGGTGTTGGGATTTTTTTTTCTGCCAGTATATATTGTACTGTATAGAATTTCTTTCAATTGGCTAAGCAATATGCTGAGAGGGAATTTGGTACATTTTAATGCAATAATTTATAATGGCAAAAGAAAGTACTTACTTTTGAATATCATTTTTTCAACTTTTAGCTTTAGTTTAGTTTTAGCTTACAAAAATAACATAAGTTGTGTGACCACATTCTGCAATTTTTTTATTTCCTTTCTAAACTAGTTTCAATTATTTGAAATGTTATTAAGTAGTTCTCTTTTCTCTCATTGTTAAATTATTATTTACTTGATAATTTGTTTCCTGTATGAATGTTTTTTAAAATATAAATAATTAAATATGTTTTCCCCTTTCTTTACTAGGACGTAATCCCTGACAGTATGAGTCAATTTAAAAAGGACTTGAAGATCAACTACTTGAAGTTTACCTGAAGATATAAATGGTCTTGTATTCTTCATTGGAGAGTCTCTCAAACAATGAAACAAATTTTCTTTATTGTATTATTTATTCATTTGCTATTAACATGAAACAAAACTTTAAGTACTCAATTATTTGTCTCTGAAACTCTCCTGCATTTTTTGTTTTTTAACTATACTAGTATGGTTTGACAATATGTTTCATGCTTGATTTATTGGAATCTGTTCTTATCACCATAAAAAAATTAATGATATGAAAAGTCAATCCTTCATAGCAGAGTATTTAGATATGTTTTGAATGTCCAATAAGTGTAATGTGATATGTAAAAAATATGGACTTCGTATGACATATACAGTTGCAAAAATGTCGCCAGAACAGAATTTCCTTCTTTTTTTTTTCTTTTTTTTTTTTTTTTTTTGCTTTGATAAATCATGTAACAATCGTATGCAAACATAAAAACTTGTATGTGATTAATTTTTAATGCCAGGTGTTTTATTTAAATTAAGTTTGAAAAATTATGTTTCAGTTTTGACCATTATCTTTTTTAAATCCCCCTTTTTTTTAATGTAATTTTTATTAACTTGCAATTATTGGTATTACTGATAACACTTTATCAAAAAATGAATTTCAAGATGTGCTATTTTACTGTTGCACAAGAACATATATAAGGTCGTTATAAAAATGCAAGTATTCATCTTTAAATATTACATTAGATGGCGTCTCGTAGCAATGATCGTTGAATATGTTTTTACATACTCATCTTGTAAATTTCATTTACTTCTCCCTAAATGATGCCATTTAAAAGTCTTTTTTTTATTTTTCTAATTGAATCATTTTAATATAAAACTTCAATATCACACTTTAGATTCAAGCTTCCGCCCTTTTACAGTCATAAGCAGTAGTTTTCATCACTTTAAAATTCACAAGTGGTATCTGTCTCCAAAAATTCATAACCTATATTACATGTGAAACAAATTGTAGTATTTTGACAACCTCACATCTCAGTTGTTAATGGAGTTTCCATGTTTCTTTAGGTTGTGAGTTGAAATTCTTTTTTTTTTTTTTTTCGATTTTAACATAAGATATTTTTGTACATATATGCAGTATTTGTTCTTAGAATGCTATGCAATATTTCAGCTTTCTGTTTTTGGCAGCAGTATATTTTGTGATGTCTAATTTATGAGCTTTTCTGTATCTCAAGAAAGGCCCTAATGTTGATTGAAATTGTAATAAAATCTTTTAAATCTGTGTGCTTGTGTAATTTTTATTTCTTGTTATATCATTAATAATGTGAAGTAGAAATTTTAAACAGTCTACTCAACATTTATATTTCATAAAAGCGCTTTTACTTAAATCTAAATAGCTAAGATTGTATTCAGTAGTCGGAAGTAGCTAGCTACAAGTTGAGCAAGTACTGTACTCACTACATTTTTTTGTAGTTTGTAGGGCAGCACATTACTTTTTTTTTTAAGTCTAGTGATCAGTGCTATACAAAAAAAAGTGTTTACTGATTCATGGAAATTACTTTTAAAGTAAGTTTCAAAAGAAGCTGCTGCAAATCTTACGATTGTTCACTAGTGGATGCGATGAGAAATAAGACTACTAACAATACAAGATAACTGCAGTCGTACCACTTGCTTTCATGCCATACTTCTGATTTGTTTGATGCCATCTATTAGTGTGTTGGGCATCGCTCATAGACAATTGATTTTAACTATATTTGCATTGAATGGTACCTGGCTTAGAAAGAAAAGTATAGAAATTCCACGTCATATCAATCACCTTCTTGACCTCACCATCTCCGATTTTTATAATATTTTGTGTGAGGGACACATAAGACGAGAAAAGCAATCCTACCAATTTTTAGATTTTTATTTTAAAAATTTTACAAAATACAAGGTTGTAAATAACAGCAAAAAGTGCGAAAAAAAATGAAAAGTGGTTGCATACAAATAACTGTAACTTCCCTCCTAATTATAGTAGAACAGAAATTCAAAACCCATTATAGAGCTAAAAAATAGAGCTTTCTCATATGATGACGAATATTTAATCTAGCTATTATGAAAAATAGCTAATTTATCACTTTTTTTTTCTTCCCTTTTATTGGTTATAAAATAACCATACCCTTCAAATGAGAATGTGTTTTTTTTCTAAATAAACAAAACATTTGCATATATTGATTTCGATCTGAAGACATATTTTTCTGTTACTTGATGTAGATTACTAAGTAACTGCAAAGAAATAGCAGTTTCTTGTACTACCTGAACCATTATGTAGCCTAATATAAAAAAAGAATGATTTCTATATGTTTCCCTGTGTGACATAAAACATCCAACCTGCAATACATAAGAATCATTTTTGTTTTTATACATTCTGAAATATTTTCCAAAGGAATTTTATTACTTCAATGCTTTTAACAGAGATTCTGTAAAAATCGGAAGGATGACTAAAAAATGATGATATTTATTAACAGGACTCTAAAAATGCAATTACATAAAAGAGTAAATTTTTGGTTGATCTCAGATCTAGAAGCCCATATAAGTTGCCCCCACTATCTACATGATTTCTCAACGATAAATTGTTTTAATGTATTTTTAGAACATTATTGACATTGATAGGATAAATGGTACTGTCATTGATGGCTGTATTTGTGCATTTTGAACTTTAATTAATGATAAGAAAATTAAATGAAAGAGTCATGCTCAAAAGCCAAACAAGTACTGTTTGTTTCGGCTACTTCTGTAGCCAAAAATGATAAATACAGGGTGATTCAAAACTTATACAAATTTCGTTCAGAGGTAGGGAACACGTCAGGAAACCGATTTCACATAGCAAAGTATGTCTGCAAACGTCATCTAAATGGACAAGTAAAGAGAACATAAGAAATGAGTACAGCTATGTGGTATGAAATGTGACTTTCATTACAGCAACATAAAGTACAGGGTCATAGAGCAGGTGCTCAATATTGTGACCATTTACGCGAACACATAATTTACATCAGCACCGTTGCATTGACCGCCGAACATTTTCGAAAATGCCCTGCATTTCACGGACTGCCTGCGGCTGCTGCTGTTTGTGCAACAAGGTCCATTTCACTGTCAACGGGGGTCTCATACACAAGGCTTTTCACTGTTCTCCAAAAAAAGAAACATGGCCAATAAATCAGGTGACCTGAGGCCTGATGACAGCATGAGTGGTCAGGTGAGCTGGTTGTCTACACACAGCACCCTCTACATATGCATGTGTACTTTTGCGGTCACTTTCCAATGTGAAATCGGTTTCCAGACGTATTCCTTACCTCTCCACGAAATTTGTATAATAAGTTTTGAATCGCTCTGTATAGTAAATATCAACACCAATTTTGGAAATAATCCTTTCAGTCTTAAAAAAAATAATAATAATAACATAAAATTAAAATGAGAAAAAAATTTTACATTACAAAATATTGGGATAATTTGCCCTTAGAGAGGATATAATCATTGAACTTTTCTGGAAAGTATTAATTCCTTCTGAATCTGGTTTTGTCTTCACAGAAATTTCGACTTTCAATGCATATTTAATATAACTTTAAAAATAATTGACTCAAGAATAAATTTAAAAGATTTTTATTCCATACAACATCATAAACACACAAACAACAAAAATATATCAATTTTAAAAAACATTAATAAGGCAATCTGAATAATATTTCGCCATCTTCATCATAAATACAATTTCCTTTTTTGTAGATGTGTCCTTTTCTATTGACTGTTTTAGGTACGTGAATTTGTTTTTTGAATTTTTCTTTAGGATATGGATAGTTGTAATTTGTATTATGTTTGAAATTATCATTTTGGCTCATTTTATGAGTTTCATACTTTTGAATTTTTGTAAAAATATGTTTATTGTAAGGAGTTTTTAGACTTGTATGTTCCATTACTTTTGACTGCTGTTCTGTCCATTTTTGATATTCATTATCAATTTGAGAGTCCCGTTTCTTAGACTTCTCCTGTAATAGATTTTCTTTAAACTGACCATGCTGTAATTCTATTTCATCTTGACTTTGTAAGTTTCTGTGTGAAGAATGAACTTTAAAATCATCAATTTCTTCAGGTGCATATTTCAATTTTAGGAAATACTTGCTTTCCTTAGCTCTTTTATAAGGCTCAAATTCTTTTTCACTTTTACATAATTGTTTTTCTGTTGAATTGTCTTTATAGCATGATTTTTGCTTATATTCGATATATTTTTTAATAATTGACGAGTACTCTCCATTATGAATGACTGTATTCTGAATGATCTTATGATCATCTGTGACTGGTTTGCTTGGTAAATGAGGGTTTCCTCTGTAATTGTCCTCTACAAGTTTACCTTCTGTCCAAAGCTTTTGGGTGACGGGAGAAATTTCTGAAGTATTTTCACCAGATTTTAAAATGTCCCACTTTTTAGCAACTTCTGCATCATGTTGCTTGATTCTTTCTGGTGTCTTAGGCCTGAAATTACTTCTCAACAATTTCTAAAAGTAAAAAAAAAAAGAAAATACTTACATTGTAAAACATAACTTCAGAGGATAACGCACGCATTAGCACTTTATGTTAACAGATTTCCAAGCTCGAAATAGCAAGCAAAACAATAAGTTAACACTTACAAGAAAAAATACAATTTTCCTAATTTTAAAGCTTTTGAGCAAGTTGGTGCATTGCACATTGTGGTATCTTACCCCCTTCTAGACACAGAGAATCAAGAAAGTAATGTTTAGTCAATTTTACATTATTTTTTTAGTTTTATGACTAGTTTATTGGTATTGTATTATTTTAGAGCATTATCTCTATAACATAAAATACATGAAAAAGTATTTTAAATAAAAAACTCAATTTTCATGGAATAAAACCACTACAGGGAACAAATCTGACTTAGCCCTCTCTTGGCGATATTTAAAAAAAATCGCCAATTATACGGCGATACATTTATGTGTATGGTACAATGATGACGTTATTGGATGATTTGGAATGAGCTATGGTACTGGCAACCCTTCAACTACGTCATTTTCACTTGTTTGTGTTGTGGTGCGAAAAATTGGAAGGAGTGTTGCTTTTTATTTTTTTCGCGTTGTATCTAAAGAAAAAACGTATTACTTTTTTTTTTCAAAACTATTTACAGTAGTTGTCTGTCCGTATTGGCGCCTAAGAAAATAGGAGTGTTTGCAAGTGTTAAGTGAATGGTGGGTGTTAACAACTGTTAGAAAGCGTGCCATTTTTTTGAGTACTAGATTAGCGGTATTTTCGCTATTGTGTGTTGTAGCCTAAGAAAATATGAGTGTTTGCAAGTGTTAAGTGAATGAGGGGTGTTAACAACTGTTAGAAAGTGAGCCATTTTTTGAGTGCTCGATTAGCGGTATTTTCGCTGTTACGTGTTGTAGGAAGTGAAATCTTTGTGCTTTGGAAGTAGGGAGATGAACTATTTAGTGTTGTGTCAGTATGTGTCGTAATTAGCAGTTGTCATCTGTTGTATCGGCACATCTTAAACAATACGAAGGTGAATAAAGTTTACAAATACCTTTGTGCTAAAGATGTACAGAAAATAACAACGTTACAATGCACAAATGAGCAGGGATACTGCAGACACGCGTTTCGGCATTACAAGGAACGCCTTTATCAATGCAAAAAAGTTGTGAGCTTATGGATGCACAGACATCCGACAAAAGCAACGGAAACAGAAGCGAAGAGCTTAAAAAGCAAACATAGCGGATTACGTGAACACCAATAAAAAAATTCGAAGCCAAAAAAGATCCAATGGGAAAATAAAGAATGAACAAGGTGAGTTCATATTTGGCTGTTTTGTTCAAAAATTGATAACATGAAATATTGAGGTTCATTTTTACTTAAATCTTGCAAATTGAACGAAACCCCGTACTTTATGCTACTTATTTATTTCCTTAGCAACGTATGGAAAAATACTTTTGTGTCGTTTAATAATATTTTTATAGCGTTTTTATTTATAAAAGCGTTAATTTTATGTACTGAATAACTAAAATAAGTCACCTCTGGTGCTTTTGAAAAATATGAAGCGTCATTTTATGGAAAATTTTATTAGCAATTTTGAAACATGATAAAAAATTAATTGATGGTTGTTTGCGACGTACTTAGGAGACATTTTTACTATTCATATATCGAAATTTGAGGAACTTTTAAAATTGTTTTGACTTTACATTGACAAAATATTTTAGTGCGACATATGTTTGAAAAGTTATTGATTTTGTTGTTGGCTAGTTTTTATTTACTATGCTACTATAGAAATGAGGAATCTTTGCTACTTTAAAAAACAAATAGTGTTATTTTTCTGCAAATGTATCTACACAGTAGTATTATTGCAGCGCTTATTCGCTGCATTTCATGCAGTTGTAGTACGTTGTTTTATTATGAACTATAGATATTTTGGGTAAAATAAGGTACAGAATCTTTATTGTTTAGTAATATTTGCTTGTGTAAATGTTACTAATTAAACAAAATTACCACCAATGTTTTTGTTGGGTTGTTTTGTTGATTTTGAAGCGTATATTTGCAATAACTTTGCAGTATAGTATTGTGTGTGATTTTTTACTGTGCTGACTTTCATATACATGTGAGAAATCACTGTTATTTGAAAAACGTTTTTATTCTTCATTTGTTGAAATTGAGGATTTTTGATATTTCCTTTTCGACTATAATAGTGTTGTACATTTTTTATGTCAATCTGAATTTTTCTGTTGGTGCCAAAAGAGCATCGCTAAGAATGTTGTACGATGTTTTTTGTCGTACATCGAAGTCTTGGCGATGATTTTTTGGCGCCAACAGGAAAAAGTCGCCAAGAGGGGGGTAAGTCAGATTTGTTCCCACTACAGCACCAGTGTACCAGCTTCATACTGTTCATAACCTAAGTAACAATGTTACTTAAAAACAACTTTCTGAATATAAGACTTATATATGTTTTGGTACTTTTTCATAACGTATATAATTGAAGAATTAAACTGAATAAAAAATCTAATGAAGATTCGTTACTAATTACATTTGTTTCATAAAAACAAAAAAATTCAAGATGATTAGAAAAATGAGTTGAGGCCATTTATAGTTATGAGATGAAAAACTATTTCTGTACAGACAACGATAATCATTTAAAATAACATTATCAGGTTTTTAATAAATGACTATAAAAGCTAAATACATGATATGTCAGATTATTAGAAAATTGTGTATGCATTTATTTGTAGAGGTCCTCCTTTCTAGAGGAAAGATCTTGCTTTTTATTCCTCTGAGTATGTGATGAAAATCTTCTTTTAAAATAACCAAGAAATTACTTCAAACACTTTGCTAAACCATTGAAATTCATAATCATCGAAAATAATGTTATCAATCAAGTTCCTACTGTAGTCAAATACTGAGTGATTCATAAGAAACGGGCCAATCAAACCAAAAATTCAGACATGGTCGTTTGAAGGCATGTGCTGGAGATTTTAACCTTACAGGGGGGCACATGTAATTGAGAGATACGCTAAGAAGTAATTTCGTTTTATAACTTTACACCAGATAGTGCGACGAATGTCTTGACTTTAGCTATTCTTCCCTCTCTTCTACACCTACTTTTAGTCATAATTTGAATTTTTATTGAATCAGTCACAATCTACAGATCTGCTGTTTGAATCGGAAAGATACTCGCTCATGACTGTTTAATTTTTTGTTGCATTTGATATTCTATTTATATATTATACATTTTTTTAGGCACAGACCTTAGAAACACCTCTTGAACTGGTGTTCTAATGCAATAAAAACTTCCAAGAAGAAACAGAAAAGAAAATTCAACAAGAACTTACTTAAATAGTTGCATGTATCTCTCAGAAATACTGCTTCTATTCTAACTAGGGGTGTACTAAATGGTACATCCCTACTAAATGGTTGGTATTCAATATCAGTGATGGATCTATGAGAGAACAAGCTCCCTCACCCAGAGCAAGAGGGCCCTTGCCCTGAGTGGCAAATTTATCCCATTTGTTTGTTTTTTTTTCATTGAAACTAGCTATAAAAACTTGAAGCAAGATGAGTAAAAGCGGTACTATCAAGTTTTAACCTGGTTTGAAAAACTGAATATTTGGTCTGGTTTAATATTAAACAACCCTATAGTAATCATATTTAAATATCCCACAGTTGGTAAGCAAATACATATTTATTTATACAATAAATAAAAGTTGTTCTGAAACTTTCTCAATTTGTGGCATCCTTTGAAGAATTGGAATTTTTTCACAGCACCTTACTTCCCCATCTCTTTTGATGTAATGATATTTACAGCATCCCATGGTGCTGAGAAAAAAAAATTTTTTGGAACCCCTGTACTATAGTGCAAAATTAATTCAAATTTTATACAATAATATTATCCCTTTAACGTAATTTTAATGCATAAGAAAACATTCAGCTGTTAAATTTTGTTCTTTTTCAATTGTCTCAAATCCAACCTTAGAAAGTTAGCATCGCAATTGAATATTTTGTATTCTTAATTCAGAAAAATATAGTATTTTGTACATTAGGGTGTCCCGAAAAAATCGAATTTCTACAAAGCAATTAGCCTTAGTGCGGAAAATTTGTGACTCTCCAACACAAATTACTGGGTAAAATTTTTTGACTCTGAGTTAATGCCTTCTGCTCTGGCAAGAGGCTTGAAGTTTACAGATTTTTGGAAAAAAATCGAAAAAAGAGAAAATTTACAAAATATTTTAAAATCCACAGAATGTTACGCCTTAGTGCTGAAAATTTGTGACTTCCAAACACTAATTACTGAGAAAAATTTCCTGACTCTGAGTTAATATATTCTGCTCTGGCAAGAGGCTTGGATTTTAGAGATTTTTAGGAAAAAAATAAAAAAAAGAGAAAACTTACAAAATATTTTAACTTTCACCGAATGTCAAGAAATAGGGCAAAAAATTTGTGACTTCTTGACGCTAATATCAGAGCAAAATTTCGGGATTCTAAGTTAATGTCTTCCGCTATGGTAAAAGACTTGAATTTCAGGTAAAAGAACCCAAAAGATTAATATCTGAGCAAAACTTCGTGACACTGAATTAATGTCTTCCTCTATAGCAAAATACTTGAATTTTAGGCAAAAGAGCCTTAAAGATTTTAATAAAAGAGCCCAAAAGAATGGTCTTAATTTATAATCTAATTAGATGTAGAAACGAGGTCGATTAGAAATTAAAGTATTTTTGCAGTTAGAGAATTTCAAGACAAGTATTCAAAAAATTAGAACTGCATTTTTCATAGAAATTTCTATGCATTAAAGAAAAAATTACAAAATGGATTTAAATCTTAATTATGGATTAATTTAATTATGGATTTTAAAAACTTCATAATGTACAGTTCACGTTTTAGAATTTACAGTTAGAGAGACATCATGTATAGCTGTAATTTGTAATTATTTTTATGCTGAAACGCAGGCATATTGTTGCGTGATTTTAAAACAGCCAAAATAAACTCGTCTCTTTTCGCTTGGCCACATACTTGATTTGATGCCTTCGAAGCTAACTTCAAGATGCGTTCAACGGCCTGTGTGTGGAAAGGGAATTGAATAAATTTCCGTTTTTCGCATGGAACTCCAACAACCAACATATTTCGAAGATCGTCTGAAGCAACATTGCGGATAACTGGTGGAGGCGTTATTTTGCAATTGTTCCAGTCTATCAAACCAACATAATCTGCAGTTTCAAAGTTAAGCGTCGGGATGTGGAATACGCGCACTCAGTCTTTTATCAACAGATCCACTTTCTCTAGCCTTTAAGATTCTATGAATACCGAGCTCTCTGATAGTCACATTTTAATACGTTATCATACTTAACAGAATGTTTTCTGGAGAAGCAAAGAGTGCATTCCGAGAAATGACGGGATCGATTACGTAAAGATACACTTTTGGAAAGTATCTTGATGCATGACTTTGTTTGATTCTCCGATTGAACTGAAGTTGAAGTAGATGAGCAAAAGAGTAGCGAATAGAGTCCTGCGACCTTCTCTTGGCTCTCTTTTGAAGTTTCTTTGTTTCTTCAATATCCACTGCACCGATGGACATTACCCTAGTAGTTCTTTGATCAGAGAGAAAGGCATTTCTTTCAACGGAACTCTTTTCTTTTTAGGACATGCACATGAATACAAATCATGGCACTTACAAGCAGCGATATCAAAGAGTTTCACTGCAACCTCCTTAAATTTCATGTGTCGATCTCTTGTTTTCTCGTTGTGTTTGACTCTTTTAAGTACAGCCTTCATGGCCACATATCTTTTGTGAAAAGTAAGTATCATTGCAACAACACGTTCTGAAATTACAGCAATGCACGAGTCCTTATACAAGTTTATTATTTTCTTGTGAAACGATCAGCAATAATGGAGAAGCTATAGGCTCCTTATTACTAGTAATTTCTGAAGAAAATATTCGTCTCTCTTGCATACAACATTTTATAACATCTCCATAGGTTGGAAGCATGCAGTCAAAGTCTTTAGCATACCCAAAAAATTGCCCATTTAGAAATATTCATTGGAAAAAAATTGAGCGTTTCGCTTACGAAAAACACGCCATAAGACTTCGAACCAATATTTAAAACACTTGACTTCGTTATAGACTTAACCATATAAACAAAGAAGAGGAGCCCATTTCAATTCAACAGGTAGTCTGATGTTGTCATTCAGGTGATAAAAATTCGAAATATTGGAGCGCATCAGATATGTAGCAGCTTTGATACGTGTAACTCGCATTTAAGAATTTTTTTACGAAATTCTCTAATTTCAGGCCTTTTTTCAGAGCATAAGTAATTAGCTCACACACTTAAAATTTTAAGTATTAGTTTGTGATAGGAAGTCACAAATTTTTTGCACTAATTCTTAACATTCGGGAAAATGTATATATTTTGTAAGTTTTCTCTTTTTTTGATTTTTTTTTTCTAAAAATCTCTTAAATCCAAGCCTCTTGCCAGAGCAGAAGGTATCAACTCAGAGTCACGAAAATTTTCTCAGTAATTAGTGTTCGGAAGTCTCAAATTTTCAGCACTAAGGCGTAACATTCTGTGGATTTTAAAATATTTTGTAAATTTTCTCTTTTTTGGATTTTTTTCCAAAAATCTCTAAACTTCAAGCCTCTTGCCAGAGCAGAAGGCATTATCTCAAAGTCAAGAAATTTTACCCGGTAATTAGTGTTGCGGAGTCACAAATTTTCCGCACTAAGGCTAAGTGCTTTGTAGAAATTCGATTTTTTCGGGACACCCTATTGTACATCTCTACACTAAACTCAAGTAAACATAAAAAAGACCTACAAAAGAGGGCTGAGGAGTTGGAGGAAAAATAGTTGACTCCGACTCCGGGATTTTAAAACTTCCGACTCCCGGCTCCACCTTTTTTTTTTATTATTTATTTTTTTTACCCACATGTGAAGAGGGAAAAACCCTAAACAAAGGTTGAAATATTAAGTCCATTTTTAAAAGTTTCATTTTCATTCATGGTCATATCCAGGACTCACTTTGGGGGGGGGGGGGTAGCAAGTTGGGGTATCCCAGTTGGAGGTCATGGGAGGTCATTGTGACCTCTTAAAAAGTTTAATTTTCTGAAGAATTCTCGCTGGTTATTTCACCGCATTTACCTCATTTCTCGTAGGTCACTGTGACCTCCCAAAAAGTCCCTTTTCTCCAAAGCAAAAGACAAGTGCCGCTCTTGTCATTTGACTCCGTACAAAACTAATCCTTTTCTTGTTAAATGGCTAGACTTTATTTTAACACATTGCATTTTTGCTGCAATATTTTAACACATTGCATTTTTCCTGTAAATATTTTTTGTTCACTTGCATAAGCCCAAACATAGCAATTTGTTTCACAAAGCAGACCCCGCCATTTGAAAGCCCTTTTTAATGATCCTAGATGCTTAGGATTTGGATATTGGACGCTGAAAATTTTTATATGTTAGTTTCAAAGATATGTTTTCGCCTCCATAA